>JBCAUF010000028.1:22328505-22340813 GCA_038406115.1 Haemulon aurolineatum
TTCTCTCTCTTGTTTTAAAAAGAAACGGGGGGGAAAAGGGTTCTCACTGAGGGGGGGGACCCCCCCCCCCCCCCCCCCCCCAACCTTCCTCCACCCCCCCTCCTTCCTATCCGCATCAAGTCCTCAGCTCCAGACCTGCGTTGTCTGTAAGCGAAACAGTTGCAGCAGCACAGACAGGTCCTCTGATGACATGTCAGCCCCGTCACTTCGGTCGGCGGCTCTGCACACTGAACCGGAGACCATCGGATGTTCAAACCGTCACACGTCCAGTTAGCAGGCTGTGCAGCTAGCAGGCTAACTAGCTACTTTTATTCCTGGTAACGCTGCTAGAAAATGGAGCTACTGCCCGGCAAAGCATTACCCACAGATGCGTCAGCCCGGACAGAAGATCCCCACTTTAATTAATCACTGTGGATGTTTTCCCCTCGCAGTGGGACACATTTCGACGACACTGTCATCGCAGAGTTTGACAGCGGTGAAATATCCCCTCCACTGTACTCTACTGTACTGTACTTGGGGTTTCTCCTCCACACCGAAGCAAGATGGACTCTCGCTCGGCTCGTCTGTCTTGTCAGGGCTCAGATGGACGTTCAGCACGGAGATGAGGACGTGTGCTCCGAGGTAGGAGCACATTAGGTGGGCACAGGAGATCGTTCATTTCGCACGCGTCGTGCATTTTGTGCTCTTATCGTGCGCGAGAGGCTCGACACGGCGGCTCGAGACTTCACTCCGGAGACAGACAGTCCGAGCGGGCATCAGCAGTTTTACCTGGAGAACACCACTGAACCTCTGCGCAGATAAACACGCTCTGCTTCATGTGGACTGAGTGAAATGCATCCAGTGGTCGCAGGGTTTTGGCCTACATGTTTGGGTTTTGGCCACAAGGGCGGATCGACTGCACGATTGAAGTGATCGGTAATCAGATCAGACAAAATGTCCCACCGTACTTTGAAGCTGATGAGGTCTTGTGCTCGCACAGTGCCACTCTCTAATGCTCTGTTAAAGTTGCTTTGCACACATTTCTCTCCCGCAGCCGAGCTCATGTTGTTTGAGAATTGTTGCAGAGATGACAGTGTAACGCATGACTGAGAGCGCTGTCTTGTATTTTATAGGTCATCGTCATTGCATGACAAAGGCTGTGGCAGATTCATCTTCATCACTCATACAGCATTTCCATAGTTTTTCTTCAGTAAGTATCCCTGTTTTCCACTCGAAATCCATAAACACAAACACTGGCACGCGGTCTGGATGATGTTCAGATTAATATGGTCATTAAATCATTCATTCATTGATTGCTAATTTCATCTGTGTCATGTTTGGGAGACACCCATGACAAGTGCAAACATGTCAAGGAATAAAAACCAGCAAAGAGAAACATATTAACACATTCAAATGTGCCAGAACATTAAAATGTGCTGGGAGCTAATAATAGGAGAACATGGCTGTGGTTGGGTGCATATCTTTGATACATCCCCATGCTGGGTTTGTCAGAGACACCTAAAGTTGAACACAGTTTACAATGTAAGATTAGGCCAAGTGGAAGTTTACTTTTCTTGACCAATGCACATTTTAACATCTTTATGCTGAATTACTTTTAGTAGAATAATAGTTGAATAAGCTTCAGCCCATTACAAGACTCATAGTAGTTCAAATGTCAAATATTTTAAAATTTTGCTCTGTGGTGTCCCTGTTATGAAGACGCTCTCATAATTCTTATGCTAACATGACAGAATCAATGAAAGATTTCACATGCCAATCACTTTACATAAGGACTGAATTGATTTCCTGCAGCAGTTTTTCAGCTCTGTGGCTAACTGAGCAGTTTCTGTTGTGACTTTGTTCCTGTTATCTTTTTCCACAACAAAAAAAACTTTGTGAGGAAAGCGCAGAGTCCATTAATGATTCCGTACAGTGACCAATAACAGAGAAGAGCTTGATGCTCATTGGTCAATAGTAGTGACTAGTTGAAGCGTCTTTTCTCTCGACTCTTTGTGACATTCAGACCGTGAGTCGTGGGATGCTTCCCTCCCTCTCATTGGGTCACTTCATGTTTTGTCACAGCTGTAATGGAGGCTGTGTACCCCGCTTTAAATTCAAACAATGCAAAAAGGAAGGAGCTGATAATTTTATAATGTACAACACAAGGTAAAAACAAACCCGTGTGGTCTAAATCGTAAAAAATTCCCACAGTGCAACGAAAATGCAATGGCCATAGCAGGTACACTACTTTTTCTAAACAGTCCCTTGATGTAACAAAGTCTGTGTGTTAAATGTGTACAGTGCTGTGACACTCACTGAAGTGTCTGAAAACTGTTTGGCCCTCACTTATGTCATGTTAATGGCAGCTTGAACTACTAAACAGTGATGCAGCATACAATTATAAAGATCAGAGTTTTTTCTTCAAATATTGACTATGGTTCATTCAGGACCTCAATTTTCATAACTGACAGGTTTCTGATGTACGAAAGTAAGCTGCCATCTAAATGTCAGGTTTAGGTTTGTAATTTTACGTCGGTCTTATAGACCTGCGTATAATCTTTTTGCTTTTTTCATTTATATCCGTACGATTCAGATCCATTTCTGAGTATTTTGAAACTTATTGTTGCAGGACAAACACCCATTAATACTTTTGGGGACACTCCTTTGAGGAAAAAGCGAGTGTTAAATGACCCCAGCTTAATTAAAACAGGTGTGTCTGCCCGAGTTAGCACAAAAATTCAGAAAATTCTTACATTGGCCTATTTTAAAATTCAACCTCATTTCTGCCGTAGTGCTACGATAACTGTAGTTACTCTGTTCTTTCCTCTGCAACTTACAATATCAGTGGGTGGTAATGTTTATGTGCATTGTCGACGTGATTCACCCAAACTGCATTGAGCGTCTGTTGCTTGCAGCTCTCCATCTCAACCGGCTCAGTGAGGCCATATATTCATTAACCATTGCACTTGGAAACAATTTAAACCTGTCCACCAACAAAGTGCCAAAACTGTCCCAGATCCAGGCGACGGCAGCAGCTCCTCCTGCAGGTGCCTCGTGATGAGAGCACTCAGGTGTGCAGGAGAGTCAGACATCGATGAAAAGAATTTGAACCGTCTTCAATTTCTTTGCAACCCCAGTGAGCCCCTCTGTACCCCTGTGTAAACCCTGACAGATGTATCAGTTCTTCTCATTTTGTGTTTCGGTGCTGCTTTGTAACCTTGCAGACCATGACATGATTGTAGGCGATATCCAGTTCAATATCTAAGTCACTACCAAGTCCACCAGCTATAAATGACCATCATTTGCAGCCGTGGTTCATGTTGCTCACGGGTCCCACAGTAGGGGGGATCCTCCAAGGCGAGTTAAGGGAGAAAATTAGCATAGTAAATTGAGGCTAATGAAATGATGGTCAGTGGGGGGATAATTTGGCTTCTTTACTCGCTCCCTTGCTCATGTTAAATTAAACAAGACAGAAGCTGCAATTCAGAGGTTTAAAGAGACTTGAAGCCCGAAGTCCACTTTTATAATAACTTCATTTGTATCTAATGAGGGATCAGCCCTTGTTTGGGTTTTTATCTTTTTTTTTTTTTTTTGACACAGCTGGAAGCCAGTGACACAGGTTCAACTCATTTTACTGATAATTTTTGATAATCGTGTCAGCACTGGAAAAAAAGTACATATAGACAGAATTTATTACAGATCTGTATCCCAGTATGATATCTGTGTTAATGTTTATTCACATGTTTTTGAAATATGGCCTTTGGGAGAGTTCCAGCAGGATTATATATACATGTTTTATTGCCTGCTGTCTCTGACAGTTCTACATCACTCTAGATTAGTTTCCAGTGTTTTACCATGCTATAAAACTATGCACATTATTATAAAACAGCAGCTGTAATTTATTAAGAAATTTAAATATGTGCACTTGAAACTTAAGAAAGTTGAGTTGCCCAATTTAAGAGTTGTCCGCCATTGTTGTTTTCCATGAGAGATGGAGCACAAACTCACTTTCTTAAGCTTTCAGCTCTCACCTATCATTTGTGTACCACCATCAGGTAATGTAAACAGTGTCCATATTAAAATAGGATATGCTGTGTGCATGTGTTAATAAGACTAAAGGGACATGTCCTACAGAAGGTGCTCATATAATCTAAGATCATCATGCCCCCAGCAATCAAATAAATTGGCAAAATCAGTAAGACAATGTGGAGACATGAGTGGACAGCAGACATAGCCAGGCAGCAGGTATCTCTGCTTCCATTAGGTAACATAACTAATGATGCATGTTTTCACCGTGCATGTTGACAGGGTCTCGTGGTGTGCCCCATCTGTTGTGTGTTTTTAGGTGCGGTAGTACCATGAAGGGTGGAGGAAGGGGTAAGGAGCCACCTGTTGCAGGGGAGGTCACTGGCAAGCGCCCCAAGCGCAAATGCCTGCAGTGGCACCCACTCCTCTCCAAAAAGGCTCTGGATTTCTCTGAGGAGGAGGAAGAGGAGGATGAGGAGGAGCTGGAGAAGGTGAGTGCGTTTGATGACTTGACGACTGATTTAATCACCCCCGATGATCTGAGCAGCACATCTGTCAGCTCAGCTCGCACGCTTCTGCATTTGCATCCAACGGTTTCTGAATCTGTTATCAGCAGCCAGTGCTGTGTGGCCAGGAGCAGGGGTCGCAGGTGCAGTGTGGAAGCACAACGGAGGAAGTGGAGGAGGACTCGAACGAACAGCGGGCACGGCGGCCGATGAATGCCTTCCTCCTCTTCTGCAAGCGCCACCGGTCCCTGGTGCGGCAGGAACACCCTCGCCTGGACAACCGTGGGGCCACCAAGATCCTGGCTGACTGGTGGGCTGTGCTGGAGCCCAAAGAGAAGCAGAAATACACTGACATGGCCAAGGAGGTGAGACTCCTGTCTGACTTGTGGACATGTGCTTACATTATTTCTAGCTCTTGTCTTACACTGGCATCTTATCTCGTACATTACTTTCAATTCTTTAAAGAGCTGCTGCAGTTTTGTTGGCAAGAAGCTCCTGAATTGTCTTATAGAGCTTTACTAGTGATGGAAAAAAGAGGGGAAACACTGTTTTGAGTTAAAGAACAACATATCATACAGTAGCAAAGAAAAGGGGTCAGGCAGAGAGGCAGAAGTCCAAAGGTCAGGTAGGGGATCCTGCAGGGTCAGGGTCAAGCAGGCAGAACATATGGCTGGAAAGCTAGGGGCAGAAACATGGTCCATGCACGTACATACCTGGCACAAACATGCATCCCTAGTGAGCATACTCAACATGCACAGAAGTAACAAATATCAGTCCTCAAGGGTGTGAAATAAAGTTAATCTGAGCATATGTGTATATGTTTTCAATTGGATTTCTGTCTGAATAAAGAGGCGTTTAGCTAGCTTCATCAAACTGCTCAACCAGGGATGTTTTGAGGAGAAATGAACCTAAAAAGAGGTTCAGCTTTCTCTTGCATTTCTAGCCTAAGACATACTGTAAGTACAATAGACAGTCTGGCAGTGAATGAGTGGATAGGGTGGTATCTATGCATGTATCAAGAGGGGTCAGAGGAAGGAAAAGGGTGATTGGTGTATAGTGCATGGTATTTACTAATGATGGTCTCAATCAGAAGACATTCTGTCCATGATGACACAAAATAATAACAACCTATTCATATGTGTCTGATGTCTCCATATACAGTCATAGACACTTGAACCTCTGTTATATGAGCAGTAGTGAATGATGGAATGATTTCATGCACAGCTGAATGACAGTTTGTGGGCAGTTTGTTTATGTTGCTAGGCCACTGTCAATCAGTGAAGCAGATTAGCTGAATGTTGTTTTCCTAAAAGTGAACCCTGTGATTGTTCCTCAGTGCTCTTCAGACAAATACTCCCATTTAGATTTGATGATCTGAAATCAGGAGTGTTGAGGTTTTGCTTATAACCAAACTGATTCTGGATGTTTCTTTCAGTACAAGGACGCCTTCATGAAGGCAAACCCGGGCTACAAGTGGTGTCCCACCACCAGCAAACCAGTCAAGAGCCCCTCCTGTCAGCCTGTCAGCAACCCCCGCAAAAAAGTTTGGTCCTTCTCTTCCAACTCAACCAAGGACTCCACCACTGCCAAAAAAGTGCCCAAAACTGACAGCATGCCACAGTTAAACTTTGCCATGGCAGGTGTGTATTGCAAAAAATAGTCAGTGTATTTACAACATGATAAACTGTAGAACTGTTTATGTAACTACTGTCGTTTTATCAGATCCTACAAAGATGGGAGGCCTTAGCATGCTGCTGTTAGCGGGGGAACATGCCCTCACAAACAGAGAGGTAGGTCACCGTTGCACGCCACCAATGGGTGCATTCTTGTAATGCAGCTAACTAATGGTAATAATTTTCTCTGTAGTGCAGTTCTTTTTTTATTGTTTTATTTAACACTGGTGTTGTTTGCCTCTCTAGATCCCTTCCAGCACTAAACCTAGTTTACCTGACGCAGCCAGCGAAGGGAGCTCCTTTCCAGGAGATGAGGAACAGGTATGTTCTGAGACCAGTGGTGTACAAGCCATCTGGCATCACTGGGCCAGTGCGCCGACAAAAAAAATCCATAAAGTTTTTACCCTGTCTGTCTCTTTATTGGCCCTCTCTGTATGCCTGTCATTCGGGGTGCGTCGGCTCACTGGCCAATCACCACAATGCAAGCACCTCACCCCAGGCTGGTCCAAGTGGATAAATCCAATGCTGGGTTTCTTTCCCAGTGCACCATATTTGTCTTCCCCATATACTCTGTATTTTTATTTTAGAGCAGATACTTGAGTTGTGCTGTCTCTCTAAAGCAGGTCACTGATGGAGATATGCACAAAGATAATAATAACTGCAGTGTGTACATCACCATTTAACAGAAAACATTATACTTAGACCTGCATGTTATACCTAGGCCAGTCGTAGAAAGGAACTCATTTTATGACAGGACAGTCTTAGTTACTAGTGTTAGTACAGGTTATTCATACAAAATTGAATCAACACATAAATTGATGTAATATATAATTAGAATGTACTAAAGATTAAACTACATAGAGGTATGTAGAGGAGTAAATTAACTCTTAATACCTGCAACATTAAAGTGATGCTTTAATGTTAACACATCAATAAGAAGAATCTAATAATATGATACAGTATGTAATTCTGAATTACATTTAGTGTTAGTTAGTGTTTTTATTTTTGGTAACATGAAGTCAATGCATGGCTGCAACAGAATTTGTGTTCAGATTACAGTTTTACTCTTGTGTGCTTTCCTCAGTTTCCCCAAGACCGATGATTTGAATGCTGATTGGGTGAACAAACTGTTGCACTGATTTGTTATTGAATAACTTCCAGCAGAACTGACTTGTTTTTGCTCGCCCCATTTCAATCTACAGATGCTGTCTGGGACAATACCGAACAGAGTGCCTGACATTACAGAAAGCAGGGTCAAGTCTGCCCATTCTCCACTGGCAGAGGTATGACTGAATTTCAATCCATAAATGATGTGCAGATGTATCTACAGTAAGACTATCTCGAACCTTTATTCTTACAAATAACTACAACAAAACACTAATGGGCCTGTACCACTAAAGCCTGATTACACTCGGGCACTCGACAGAAATGAGAGATCTGCTCGATGTTTTCCATTTATGCTTCAGATAAAGGTCTCAGATGTATCCATGGTAACCAGACGCTATCTCCCAGCCAGCTTTTTTAGTTACCCAGTGATTGTGCTACAAAAAATATGATAGTGTACTGGGCATAAATCTTGAGGCGCACAACGAGAAAGGAAAGTGTGGAGCGACACATCTTCTGTCAAAAATACATTGTGTTTGTGTAGTGTTGAGTGAGAAGATCGAATCATTTCACTTGCCACGCTAAAAAGAGTAGACAGTGAAAATAGTGCTCACTGTAGTTGTGGGCACATGGCTCCATTTTGGGGAAGCATGAGGAGTATCGCTGCAAAAAGCTTAGCAATATATTAAATGTTCGGCTGCATAAAGGCAGCAGCTAAATGCATTTTATCCACCTAAATGAAGAACCATCTACAAAAATCAATATCAGTTTAATTGTATGCTAGACTGTACATCACTTTCTAAAGCCACCAGACAGACTTTCTATGTTTCTTCATCACCTCCATGTTAAAAGTCAGTTGTGTGGCGCTGCTGTCTTCGTAATGTAACGTCACACGACCTGTCATCTTATGTTGTTATTCGACCGTTTTATATTTTCAACTTTAACAATGGTGTATAAACTGTTGTTTCATTCTGCACATGCATGTCATGACCCTTTGCAGTCATTGCTTCAGTTAAGTACTATGATATACAGCGATTATACATGAATCTGTGTTACAGCAATGCTTTTGAATTTGATGTCCAATTTTTCTCTGATCAGGCATCTGAAAAATAGGGTCCATTATTAATATTAATTCCACTACACGGCAGTGATGTGGAGTTTTTCCCCACACTTATTTATGGCCCTAGCCTCACTTTTGATCATATTATTTCTAGTGTTTCTACAGCTTCTTCCTCTATTCAAGTTATGTGATTATATTGTTTACATCTCTTTCACCTTGTTGAATGTCACTTTTTGCCGTTGCTGTGAGCTTTTTCCAGCAGATGTCACTGTTTCATCTCATACCACGTGAAGGGCTTTATTCAGGGTTTTGTTGATGTCACTTGTAAATAACAGCTCTGCTACTTGAATGCGCTCCTCGTCTGACTGGAGAACTGAGAGCTGGCAGAGCTAGTTAACCAGCTTCATGGTACTGACTGGCTCGGTGAAGCCAGGGAACCTGCAGAGAGTCACACGGAGTAGCTTCATGGTACAAGCCCTAGCTTTAGTCTTTTCTAGAATAACAGCAGAACTGGTGAGGGTTGTTGTAGAGGGTAAATGTTGCCCACTAATGATAGCACCTGCAGTAATCTAAGCAGCGTGATGTCATAAGGAACTCAACAGGTGACAAAGTGTGTTACTGTATGTTCACAGTCATCTGTCACTGCGGCACCTGAAGGAAAACCATGCAGACAGTCTGCTCTCTTCCAACTGGCTGAGGTAAGGCATTTGACAGCAACACATTTATTTTTATTTATTTTATTTGTTTATTTGTCGAGGACAATGCACATTAAAAAAACAATATGGCATCTACAGTAGTCAAGGTGCCGGATTTAGCTCAGAGCTAGTTTTCATCCGTTGTCCTCACATTAAAAGACAGACAGACATACCATAAAATACAGATAATGATAACAAGGATAACACAACACAAGAAAACACAACAAAGTCAGACAATGAGACTAAATATATTGTCTAAATATATTGTAGGGGTCTACAGTGCTAAGAGAGAAATTAATAAATTAAAGAAAAAAAAGTAGTAATGTAGAGCTGTAGAGCTGTATAAGTGGTGAGAGAAGCCTATGTCAGTATGTCCTTTGAAGAGATAATGATTTGTCATGGGCATACTGTAAAGCCAGTTTCTGTCACCAATAATAAGAGTAAAGCATCTAGTCATGGAAAGATTAATAGAAAAAAACTAGAAATGGTCTTACATGGGGATTTCTGATCAGTGTAAATAAAAAGCTATCCAAATGAATTTATTTAACATTGAGAGTTTTTTTCTGCATTTGATAAGATGTGCTTGGCGTCTGAAGCTGGAAAGATGGACACCGTTGTATCTCAACCTGAGGACAGCTCCTCCACAGCCTCTCTCCAGCAAACCACGGTCAAGGCGGAGGTCAAGGAGGAAAAGGAGGAAAAGGCAGACACCGACGACTGCCCCCCCTCCTCTCACACATCGGCCCTCTTACCTTTGCTCTCCTCTGTCACTTCTACCTCCACTGATGCCATTCCCCCTCAACTCAGCAGCCAAAATGCACGTGTCAAAAGCAAGAGCAAGAAAAAAGAGGTGGCCAAGTCAAACGATAACGATGAGAACCCGTGCTCAGCGAAGAAGATCATCAAAAAGTGCAACCATGCTGAATCGAACATGGACAGTGTCTTCAGTACGATTGAGGCAGTGGCCAAAGGGGCCTGGAAGGACACAGAGGAAAAGCCCAAGAAAAGGGTCCAGAGCAGTCCAGGGAACTCTGGTGTGCCCAAAAAGAAGAGCAAGCCCAAAGTCAAGACCTTAGTCAGAGAGAAAGAGGAGGAGATGGAGGACGACAGCGGGCAGTGTGGGCAGAACAGTTCCCCCGAAGTGGAGATGAAAGAAGACGTGGCCGACATTAGTCCCAAGACTGAAGCAGAAGAAGCAAGTATAGAAAGCACAGACCTTCAGGGCAGGACGGCAGAACCCCATCACTCCCCCTGCAGCCCCTCACCTGCTAAGCTCAAGGAGGAGGACAAGGGGAAGGAGAGGTCGAGTGACGGGACCTGTGAGTCCAGCACAGAGAACCGTGGCTCCAGGAAGTCCGAGCGGAGCTGTAAGGGCGCCCTGTACAAAACCCTTGTTTCTGAAGGAATGCTCACTTCACTGAGGGCCAATATTGACCGAGGTATCCACTCTGATTCATGCATAATCCTGTCTGTTCATTCATATCAGTGAATGATTGTCTGCTGTTGGACTGAACTGGTGCACATGTGTCTGCAGGTAAAAGAGGTGCTTTCCGTGCTTCTGATCATGATGCAAACTGGAGTGATGACAGCTGGACAGTTGCTCAGATGGGACCTAATAACCCCAAGAAGCTGAAAAAGTCCAAGTCCAAAGATGAAACCTCACAGGGGTGAGTCATGTTTCCACTTATTAGCATGTTGTACCTTTTCTGTGTAGCATGGAGTGTAATTAATATCCAGGATTATTTTTGCATGTTTTTCTGTTGAACAGACTATGAAAATCTGACATATCTGACATCTGACAACATATAAGTTACATATATATGACAATATCTGTTGTCAGTGATAATATTTCTTAGAGTTATGGATACACAGCTGCTCATAAATCATGCTCATTTACTTTGTCACAGTTAAGTCACATTCATGCAGGATTCATTTTTTAAAGGTAAAAGCATTTTTCCAGTATTTTTCAACCTGGGTTTCACTCTCATACATTTGGCTACTCTGACTGTGGCTCATGATAACTGAATGCCTAAAGGCCACAAAAATGGCAGGAGTAGACCCAGTAACCTCACTGATCTCTGTAGGGAAACTTCTATGACTGCTTGGATGTGCTTTGTTTTAAGCTAAGTGAAGGCTATTGATGATATGCTCAATTACGTAAACTCTGAACTTCACTCGTCAGCCTAGGGAAACTGGAGGAGGAGTTTGAAAGGAAGTTTAACAGTCTGCCACAGTACAGCCCAATGACATTTGATAAGAAGGGGACTGCTGTCACCAAGAAGAAGAAGAACGACAGCTCCTCTGTCCAAGAGGAAGTCTCTAAAGTCGGAAAAGGTAACAACAAAATGTAACATTTCTACGCTTACGCATAAACACAGGAACTGTTCTTTAATAGCCCCTCATCTCATCCAGGGCTCGCTCTGCACCTGTTTGAGTCATGTTTTCCACACGTGTGGTGTTCAGGAGTAGTTCTCTCTTTGTTAAATCAGAAACATTTGGACTCCATAACATAGCATTTCCATGCTCTTTTTTTCTTTGTTTTTTTGCTATATCAGGGTCATCTCCATCTCAGAAAAAGACTTCATTCCACAAGATTGTTAGGAAGCACAAACACAAAAAGGAGAAACCAGGTGCAGTGGACAAAGGTGAACTAGAATGTTGATGTTTGATGTACCTCTCATAAAGCATGGCCGTGAGCATTTTAACAGATTCCTCTCAACTGTTACCATTACCACATTCTCTACAACACTTAACATTTCTAATTTATTTCTAAACAATTAGTCCTCACTGAGGTTGAAAAATGTATGTATTATGGACTGTAATCTATGTACTGCACTCACATGATTCAACTGGCATTATTTACACACAATACACTTTGATCCAGTTAAATCACAATGATAATAATCAAATGAATGAAGGTCAAATGACTGAACTCTACTCTAACCCGTCTCTCCTCAGCAGTGGTACAGAGTGATTCCAGCATGCTGGATCCTGCTTCAAAAGCCAAATCATGTGCCCCCGTTGCCATAATGTGCCCAGATGTCCAGGGCACCGCTAGTATGGAGACGCTAGTTGGTAGCCAGAAGAGGAAGGCTAGGAAGACCAAGATCACACACTTAGTGCGCACAGCTGATGGCAGTGTGTCTCCAGTTGAGGGTGAGTGATGAATGAATGAATGAATGAATGAATGATTGATTGATTGATTGATTGATTTATACGTTTGGATTAAATGAAACATTTTGGAATTGCTGAATTCAAAACTTGT
>JBCAUF010000028.1:22361715-22380814 GCA_038406115.1 Haemulon aurolineatum
ACATTCACGACATTTTTGGGGGGATTTTTGAATGCATTGCATACTTATTCAGATCCATGTTCATATTTATCCTTTATTTTCAGTTTGAGATCTGGTCAAAATGCCAGTCTGTGTGTTTTGTTCTTAAATACTTACCGGAAACTGCGTGTTCGGTCGTTGTTAACTTGACGTTAGTTTCCTCTCCCAGTAGCGGCTTCAGTGGATCCAATGAGGTGACGCCGCGTTCCGGGCCCGACTGCCGAAAGCAAGCCGGTGATAAGAGGAACTAAAAACTACCAAGTGTGACACCGAAGAGGCTCTGAATTCAGACCAAACCAGGAGCTCTTAACCCACAGGCTGCCCGGGAAAGCGCAGTGTGTTCAGTGTCATATTTGTACCGGCTGAGGAAAGGTGAGTGGATGCCACAGCAGAGTGTCAGTCATGCTCTCATAGGATGGTTGTCAGACAGAGAGCTAGCTAACGTCAACTTATGTTGCCGCTCTGTCTTCTAATGCAGCTAGCTTTTAACTGGACATGTCCACTTAAGGTCCATAAGGACCACAGAAGCTCCAGAGTGTGTGTGTGCTTGTGCTTGAATTGAACGGCTATTGTATAATGAGTAACAGCGGTAACGCGAAACACCAATTGTTGTATGTAACTTAGCTCTATGGCTAATACACAATAACTTCTCCTCTGACTAGACAGGTCATCCAAGTGAGGCTAAGAGACAAGAGCTTTTTTTTCTTTCTTTCTTTTCTTTTTGTTCATCGTGAAGGTTTGAGCTGTGCATCCATTTTGCATTCATGCGTCACTGCCTCTCCGGAGCTGGAAGTTTCTGTGCAGATTGCCTGTTGTTCTCTCTCTTAAACACAAACACTGTGCAGCATTTCCATGTAACATGCTCAATGTGCATGGTCAGCTCTGGATACAGTTTGTATTTGCCCTGCTCAACATGAAACGCACTCATCCTCTTTGAGTGCACAGTGGAGTAATGGGGATATTAAAGCCTTAGCCAACATTAAAGCTTGACAGTGGCATTAATGCCACGTGTTTGGAAAAGTGTCTACACCTATGTGGGTGGGATCAGGTGCACCAGATGACTCGCTGTAGGCCATGGTGTCAGGCACAGTGATCCTGTAGGTTAATCACAGCCACAGGAGCACAGGGATTGGACATTTATCAAAAGGCTGTGTATGACGCAAATATCCCTGTTTCTGTGTGAAGCTCTGTGAATAAATCAAATGAGGGGGTAGAAGGAAAAAAGATCATCTTGTCCCTCGTGGGGGTTGCACCTGCTCCCACATTGTGAATATAAAAGGATGAGCAACAGCAGTGGACAAGAAGCATCTGTACAGGTGGAGGTGGACGGACAAAGATGAGCAGGAGACGGGCGGTGTTTGGGACTGACGTTCCTGTAAGACATGTTTCAAAGCTGAGGCTGTGACACGCTGGGCAAGTGTGGATGAGGTTTGGGTGAAAATCCATTCAGTTGATTATATTGTTTTCACATAAATGTTTTATTTGTTCCTCTCTACAGCTCATCATGGGGGGCAGGAAGCTGCCGCTGGTTGCTCTCTTCTGCCTTGTTCTGGCGATGTTGCCTTCTCACACAGGTAATATGATCCAGCAACATATTATGCACATATATTTGACTAGCAGCCCCGATTGCCGTGGTGAGCTGTGCTACAAAAGACAACCTAGTTTTAGAACACTGCCAGCCTTACATATTGTAGAGTCGCTATTGATCTGTGTTTGGAAATAGATAAGCTAGATCAATAATAGATATGTACTGTAGTTCAGGATCTGCAGTGTTACCTGTGTGTCTCACCGGCTTTATGTAACACTTGTCTTTATGTTCGCAGTGACTGTAGCTGTCATGTCAGTGGACCTGGGCAGCGAGTGGATGAAAATGGCGATAGTGAAGCCCGGCGTGCCGATGGAGATCGTCCTCAACAAGTGAGTGTAGCTGACTGTTTATCATGATCACGGCACAGTGAGTGTGCACAGTATCCCATTTCCTCGAGTGCAAGTTTAATCAATGGACGATCAAAGCACAAAAGGAAGTGGAAGGAGTACGGCGTGAAGTTCCAGTCTGAACACCGTGTCTGTTGTCTGTTTCTTCAGGGAGTCGAGGAGGAAAACACCCGTGGCTGTTTGTCTCAAGGAAAATGAAAGACTTTTCGGAGACAATGCACTAGGAATGGTATGACCTCTTCTCAGATGTCATCAGTTGGGTTTGACAGAGCAGAATGATTTTTGAATCAGTCATACTTTGTTTTTATTTCTCATTAACCTCAGGCATATCATTCAATTGGTAGTTCAGACATTAACGTGACATACAGCTAGCATTAATCTTCTCATTTAATCCTATTAATAATCTGCCATTGTGTACGTTTCAGTCTGTGAAGAACCCCAAAACCGTTTATAGACACCTCCAAAGCCTCCTGGGCAAAAAGTACAGCAATCCCCAGGTGGCGCTCTATCAGAAACGTTTCCCTGAGCACCAGCTGCAGGAGGACCCAGCCAGAGGAACCGTTTACTTCAGAAACTCAGAGTGAGTCTTCACTTGTGGTCCGCATCATTTGCTTCCCATCATGCAATAAATGCACACATGCCAACTCATTTGCAACAAGCCATCTTTAGAGGAGTTTGCATTTGATTCCCCTGATCACACAAAGGTGCTCTGTTTCTCATGTAGGGTCTATACAGTATACACAGTATCTGCGGTATCGGGGTTTCTGCCCCGCAGGGCAGATGTTTGTTTGTTATGATTTCCACCTCTGAAAGCATGTTTTTCTTTTCTAATAACATAGCAGATGATTAAATACTGTAGCTATCCTTATGGAGCACGTTGTCATGGAAACATCAGTATCAGAGCACCACCTGTGAAAAAAATATCAGTAGATTTATAGAAGGAAACACAACACTGTTCTAGATGGGGCATCTAATCTGCTGTTTTTTGTTTTTGTTCTCCTCCAGAGAAATGCAGTACACGCCTGAGGAGCTCCTCGGGATGGTGCTCAATTATTCTTGTGGCCTGGCTCAGGACTTTGCAGGTCAGTCTGCCTACTCGTGGAAGAAGACACATCGCCGCATGGCACACTGCTAATCATTTCTTTCTCCTCTTCCCGATCTCTCCAAACCGCAGAGCAACCAATCAAAGATGCAGTGATCACTGTCCCAGCCTTTTTCAACCAGGCAGAGCGCAGGGCAGTCCTGCAGGCGGCGCAGATGGCAGGTCTAAAGGTCCTCCAGCTCATTAATGACAACACCGCTGTGGCCTTGAACTACGGGGTCTTCAGGAGGAAAGACATTGACAACACGGCTAAGGTGCACACTCAGCATTACTCCCACACACTCACGTTAAAGAAACAATGAGTGTATTAACTCTTAATATGTCAGAAAGGATTAAAGATGGTCTTTTCAAATGACTTGTTGACAATAGCAAAATAAGAATCTTGTGTTTGATATTTTTCAGTCTGTTCAAAGCAGCTTTATATTTAGGCAGTATTGACAGTTGTCAATCACATTACTCATGAGTAATGATGAATTTTTCCGTGTCTGTGTTGGAAAACATGCTCGACCAATAACGAGCCTGGTCCCGTTCTCTTTCAGAATGTGATGTTTTATGACATGGGCTCGGGCAGCACCACCGCCACCATCGTCACTTATCAGACAGTCAAAACCAAGGAGTCTGGCACCCAGCCCCAGCTGCAGATCAGAGGTGTCGGGTGAGTCTGCTGAGCCATGAAGTGGCGTCGCTGCTGGGAATGCTTCCATCAGCAAAGTGTTGATTCTGGGTGATGGTGCACAGGGGCCGACCGCTCTCAGAGAGCTTCACATATTTAAACTGTTCACAGTGCTATGGTGTATTTTACTCCCATGCACTTCAGTATTTAAATATTAAAAAATGTCCTCTCCTGTCAAGGAACTAATAAATTTTAACTTAACTTAAATAAGATGTGAATAATTTAAAAAAATAATTTCAGTAAACGGTACAAAATATATACAGTAGTGATGAAACAAGAAAATCTAACCTTTTTAAGCTCAACTGATTATGGTCAGATGTTATTTCATCCTTTATTTTCATAATGTAAGGACATTTTTATTACACTTTATTTCAATATAGCCTTTCCTGAAGTTTTTACTTTATAAAGCATTTTTCTTACTGTATAGTTGTCAGCAGCCTCTTACTCCTCAGCCACCTCAGCCTCGCTCAACAGCTGCAACCAAATTTAGCTCACTCCTAATAGCTACAACAAGAAAACAGAAGTAATACTTGAATAGAGGCAGCTGTAAATGAACACAGCCAGGGGCAGATGCAGTAACTAACATCTTAAAGGCTACCCATGCTGACCTCTGATCACGCCAAAGAGCCAATTAGCTCCATACGTGTTTGTCTCTGCTTTTGAAGACACATTCTTCAAATTTAAGAACATTCAAGATTTTAGTCTGAGCTCTACATGTATTATAAGGGCAGGAGTCATGCATCTTGTATCAGTTCATAAGACTCCAGGAAGTTTTTGTAGGTTTTTTTCTCATCATCCTGTTTGAAACTCACAAAACAGGAAGACACACGCGGAAGCAGACCACACACACCAACACACCACACGCTGAGATATTGATCTCCAGCTGAAAGAGGTAGCTTGCTGACACTAGATGATGTAGATAGGCCGCCTCTCAGGCTTAGGGGTTTTTTGTACACAGCACATGTTAACATATGGTTTGTGGAGAGGGAAATCTGATATATTTGCACTTTTTTTTTTCGGTGGTAGAATGGGAAAAACCTAAAAGTGGTTTCAAGATATGAGGAAGTAACACAAATGTGATAAATGAGCCGGGGGCCTGTATCACCGGGCGAGGTGAACTCTGTGTGTCTCTCTCTCTCTCCACTGATCCACTGCTATCATGACGCTGCTTATTAACTGCATCTGTTAATGGTTTCCTATTCAGCTCTGAGCATGTTAACACTTGCCCAGTCAGGCCAGTGCCTTGCATGGCGGCTTCTCAACTAGACTGTGATGCATGTGCTGTACTTCAGGTGCATCACAGATTCTGTCTTTTCCTGTTGCCAAAACACAGAACAGCGGCACAGATGGTCTGTGTAGGGAAGAAGGGCTTCAAGAATTGAATTTCTGCATGTATTTCATACATTCATGATCATAACACAGAGGTCAGAGTTATTGTTCTGAGTTGCTGTCAGGGTTTGTCTGTCAGTGCAGTCGACTGTCTCAAAGTCGACTCTGCTGCATTTGATTGTCAGTCAGTTTTAAAACCCTAAAAAAAAAACAGTCCTCAGACTGAAGGTGTGGTCCCCCCCCCTCTCTCCTGGCTGCAGGTTTGACCGTGGCCTGGGGGGCTTCGAGATGGACCTGCGGCTCCGGGACCACCTGGCCAAACTGTTCAACGGGCAGCAGAAGACCAAGAACGACGTGAGGGAGAACCACCGGGCCATGGCCAAGCTCCTCAAAGAGGCCCAGAGACTCAAGACGGTGCTGAGTGCCAACGTGGACTTCATGGCCCAGGTGAGTGCAGGGACGCCAGCCCACAACCCACAACTCCCCGGTCCGTCTTGCCGGTTGTGTGTCTCACAGTAATGTTGTGTGTCTCCGTTGCGTCTGTCAGGTGGAAGGCTTGATGGAGGACATTGATTTCAAAGCGAAGGTGACCAGGGCTGACTTTGAAGAGATGTGTGCCGATCTTTTCGAAAGAGTGCCCCGCCCGGTGCAGGACGCCCTCACCTCTGCTGAAATGAAGCTGGTCAGTGTTCTCAGAGCACCGCTCTACAGGTCTCATCAAGTGCAGCTCTGTTGTACCTGGTGACAGGAGACGATGAAACTTTAATGATCCCTGGGGGGAGATAACTGCAGGTCGCTGCAGCCACACCGACAATAAGCTGTAAAGGCTATTCTTAGTGTATCTCATGTGTATGTCTATATATTGGACCTCAGTTGGTGTCTCATATGAAAATATGAAATGACTGATTTGAAAAGCAAATATTGGGTAAAAACTGGCTCTTTGAGAAGCAGTTAAGCAGTTAATTTGCTCATGAAACACTATCACAGGGCAAAATCATTTCTCTTTTCAAGATAATGAGCAGGATGTATGAAATATTACTGCTGCTGTGAATCTGACTCAATATTTGTTCCGACAGGAGGAAATTGAGCAGGTGATTTTAGTCGGTGGCTCCACCCGTGTCCCCAAGGTTCAGGAAGTGCTGCTCAAGGCCGTCGGGAAGTATGTACCAACCACTGACCTGTGTTATATTCTTCTACAACTGCCTCGCATGGAGAAATGAGTTTTATTTGAGCGGGTTCGGTTGGATTGAGAGTGCCCGCGGTCGTAACTGTGTGTCTGCCTCTCCATGCAGAGAGGAGCTGGGGAAGAACATTAATGCGGACGAGGCAGCGGCCATGGGCGCCGTGTACCAAGCTGCCGTCCTCAGCAAGGCCTTCAAGGTGAAACCTTTCCTGGTCAGAGACGCAGCTGTCTTCCCCATTCAGGTCAGTGCAGGCCATTCACCTCACTGCTGTGAAACCAGCACTTCAGACACTTACTGCTGCTAGATGGACTATATTACTTCTTGGAGGGGAAACAGTATTTCATCAGCTATGGAGGTGATATGTGTCCAAAAAGAAATGTTATTTTCCACTTAGTCCTGCTCTAAAATCCAAATAAAGGTAGCTGAGATTACATTTTTATAATGAAATAAATGGTGAACTCAAGCCTCGCCAACAGCAGCCTCATGTTATTTCATCAGGTGGAGTTCACTCGTGAGAAAGAGGAGGAGGGGGTCAAAACCGTGCAGCACAACAGACGTGTGCTCTTCCAGAGGATGGCGCCCTATCCCCAGCGCAAGGTCATCACATTCAACCGCTACAGCGCTGACTTTGCTTTCGACATCAACTATGGAGACCTCAGCTTCCTGACTCAGGAGGACATCAGGTTGGGCTGCTGCTTGTTTTACCTCTGTTAATGCCGCCTCGAGAAAAAGTGTTTTTGCACAGGAATTGACTCGCTTTTGTAATGCTGGTGACATTTCTGGACTGGTAGTGATAAAAGAGCAACATTTACAGAGGCTTATGTTGCTAGTGGTTTTAATGCATTTGAATATAACCCCTGTGGGTCTTGTTTTGCAGAGTGTTTGGCTCTCTGAACCTTACCACAGTCAAACTGTCTGGAGTGGGCAGCAGCTTTCAGAAGCACGCCGATGCAGAGTCTAAGGGCATCAAAGCCCATTTCAACATGGATGAGAGTGGAGTGCTCCTGCTAGACCGGGTCAGTTCCACTTTTCCACACATTCAGGTTCCTTATCACACATTCACACAGTCAAACCAGAGGACACAGTGTTTGTGAGTGGTTTTACCCTCTGATGGGTCAGAATTAGAGATGTTTCCATGCTGTTTGTACCCATACTATTCTGATTGAACTTTGTGTAATATAATGATGTATCATAATTGCTGTCATTGTTGTATGGTCTAGCTCAGGTTAAACTGCGTAGAGCTTTCATTTATTTTCTAGCCTGTCAGTCAGTCAGATTTAGCATGTTGGACCGTGTCATAGGTCTCACTGCTCCCTGAACAACCCACGCCAGACTTTGACTGTTTGCTGCTCTGCCATCACTCCTGTTGGCCATGTTGGTCAGTGAGGCTTATCCAAATCAAAGCCAAAAACACTTGACTCCAAGAAAATGGGCTTAACTCTAAGGAGATTAATAAAGTGAACAACAAATATTTTAGGATTTATGGGGGCCTAATCACATAATAACCTGTACAACCTCCAGTCTGACAACACATCTATATTGTGGGTGAAATTCATCATTATGTTGCGAGTTAATGAACTGCTGGGAACAGTATGTGTGAAGTGAAGCAGTCATGCTGTGTCAGGGTGTTCATCACACACACACACACACACACACACAGAAGAAACGATGACTGTAAAGGAGGCGTCAGGCTGTAGCTCAGATGTAGAAAACGACTATATTTCAAATAATCCAATCTTTGGTTTTATTGGTGTACCTCCAAAAGCAGTGGATCACGTTAACATTTCATTGTTGTCATTTTCATCCAAAGGTGGAGTCTGTCTTTGAAACTATTGTGGAGGAGAAAGAAGAGGAATCCACTTTAACTAGTAGGTTAACAAACGTGCTGCATGTCTGTGACCTCAGCCGCCCACAGTCTGTGATCACTGTTAGATGTGAACACTTCATAACAACAACAACAACAACAACAACAACCGGTGCTCTGACAGTTGGTCTGTTCCTCACCTTGAACTCGGCTTCGCCCGTCTGTGTGGTGTGCTGGTGTTCCACACACGGTGAAAAGGTGGGAGGAGAAGAATAAACAAAATAAACAGATGGAGCTTCATTCAAATGAGGCAACGCAAAGAGAAGTTTGATATTCTGGTGAAAGCAAAGTCTTAGTGTTGAGAATACATGTCTCAGAGCTGCATGTAAGTCACACCATCAGTCACACAGGTAGGAGATGTAAACCCAATTACACACAAAATAAATAAACAAACAAACAAGTAACAGGAATGACGCGCCAAAATCCACAAGATATGTCCACACCAGTCCGTCACAATTTCATCACTCCTGGTGTTGGGTAATGAAGACTGGAAACAGTTACATCTGGGATACGGTAGACTGGGGACGGTTACAACAAGTCTTATTCCTCAGTTAGAATTGAGCTAAAATGATATTCATATAAACAAATGAATGGGAATGATTCCGTGGAATTAACAAGATAAATCTGCATTAATCTGTTACACAAACACAGTTACTAATAAGAATAATGAACACACACGTGGTGATATATGTGCAGTGAGTTCACTTAGATTAAATCACCTCGCTGCTACACAACAAACAAAATACATAAACCAAAAAATACAATACAAATTACTGGGATTCTGGAGTAACACTGTGAAAGTATCCATGTTTAATATGTAATGTAAATTGTCTTCTGACTGAATTATGCAACACTCCACCTGTGTTACAGTATGTAGGACTCATTTTTGCAAAACTGAACAAACACTTTGCCATCTTTCAGAACTGGGCAACACGATTTCCACCTTATTTGGAGGAGGATCATCAGAACCCGCCCCGAATGTCACTGAACCTGTCCAGGTACCTGCAGCTCTATACAGTACATGACACAGGGTACAGTAATATTTGGTGTCTGCCCTGAGATGGAAGCTACCATTGTTCTCTGATTTTTCATGTCCAGGATGAGGAGGAAGTGCCTCCAGAGTCTGGAAAGGACGGCAAGGACGAGGAGGGCAAGGAAGAGGCCCAGAAGGACGAGGCTGCCAAGGAGAAGCAGGATGATGCAGAGAAAAGTCCAGGTGAAGACAAAAGTCAGGAGAAAACGGAGGAGGCAGACAGCAAGACTGATGCCAAGGTAAGATGTGCTGCTTGTAATCTCTGGTACAAACACTTTGATTTGAAGCCATAGCTAATGTAGACGGTCTGCCTCCACAGACTTAAGTAACCACATTTCTGCTGTTACAGGAGGAAAAGGACGAAGAGAAAACTGGAAACACAGAGGCAGAGAAGGAAGTAGAGAAGAAGGTCAAACCTCAAAAAAAGAGCAAGATCTCAGAAGACATCAACGTGGAGCTTGTCATCAACGACATCCTTGACCCCACGGCAGATGATGTCACATCTTCTAAGAAGAGGTAAAGCTCCAACTGTTATTTCTCTGCAGCTCTTGTGTTGTTTGGTCCTCAGTTTTAACCACTTTGTATCCTGTCAGGTTGCAGGATTTGACAGACCGAGACATGGCCAAACAGGAACGGGAGAAGACCCTGAACAGTCTGGAAGCTTTCATCTTTGAGACGCAGGTAGGTCTGATCTTTTTATCTGTCCTTCTGTTTAAGTAAGGGAAGTGTAATTTAGAGGGAATCTTTTATCACCTGTGTCTCTCCCAATGTTCTCTCTGCAGGACAAGCTGTATCAGGACGAGTACCAGCTGGTGGTGTCAGAGGAGGACAAGGAGCAGATGTCGTCCAAGCTGAGGGAGGTGTCGGAGTGGATGGATGAGGACGGCTACGCGGCCACCACCAAGCAGCTGAGAGAGAAGCTGTCCCAGCTGAAGAGCCTATGCAAGGACATGTTCTTCAGGGTGGAGGAGCGGCGCAAGTGGCCCGAGCGCCTGGCCGCCCTGGAGAGCATGCTCAATACCTCTAGCTTCTTCTTGAGGTGAGGGTCAAAGGAAGCTGGAGAGATGAGGAGTCGTGGTGGGTCAGTAGTTTTTGCATTAAATGACCATTGTTTGTCTTTCAAAGGAGTGCCAAACTGATTCCAGAGGACGACCAGATCTTCACTGAAGTTGAGCTGAACATGTTAGAAAAAGTGATCAACGAAACAATGGTAGGTGGTCATCACCCGACTGTGGACTGCTTCAGGCGATTGTCGTAAACTGACATTCACGTGGAAATCATCTGTTTTCCTCCAGACATGGAAGAACGATACAGTAGCGGAGCAGGAGAAACGCTCTCCAAAGGAGCGACCCATCCTCCTGTCCAAAGACATTGAGTCCAAGCTGGCTCTGCTGGACCGGGAGGTCAACTACCTGCTCAACAAAGCTAAGTTTGCCAAGCCAAAGGCCAAAGCCAAAGCCAAGAACAGCACCAGCTCCGATAAAAGCAGCAAGGCCAACAACACGAGTGAGGAGAAGGTCATCCCTCCCACAGAGGAGAGCAAGGACTCAAAGAGCGGTGGGTCGGACGGCAGAACTCACATGTGCACGTTGCTGTTAGTGTGTGGGTTAGATCTGTGATGAAGCCTAAAATAACATCTTGTGTCTGTTTTCATTCACATGCAGAAAGCCCAGAGGAGGCACAGCCGGGTGAAGCCCCGCCCACCGAGGAGAGCACCAAACACACAGACTCAGACAGCCAATCACAGCCCACAGAAGAAACGACAACTACAGGTCGGTCTGCCAAACCTGTCGCTGATGACGGAGAACTTTAGGGGGTGGACAGAATAATCACAGCACAAAACCACAGGCTCAGATATTACCACACAGCCGAACCAACGGCCTCCCAACACAGATGGAACATTACATCACTGCTGGACTGCTGTAATGGATCACATTAGCTGTTCAATGGTTCTGTCACTCTATCCAGTAACAATGCTAGGTCCGGGTGAGGTGTGAGCCAGTGAGTGATAGCCCTGTGTACAGCTATAAGCTCTTCATCCTCTGAGTGCCAACTCAGAAAAAATGTGTATTTAACTCCAGCTGCTGCAATAAGCTTTAAAAGCTTCACACCTGTTCACTCATCATGTCCTGTACCAGGCCCAGGAAGTCGGTGTGTTCATCATCAAACAGCATACCAATAAATCAATAAAGTTGATCTGTACAGCAACATGAAACAGCTGATTACTTAAACAAGATCCAGATACAGGAGTTGAACTGTTGTGTGCTTCTGTTGTAATCAATTCAAAGGTTGCGTTGCCTTCTCATTTCATCCAAAGCAGCATGTCTTTTACATGTTGACAAGTATTATCACATTATTAGATTTCACTGGTTCATTCTGAGAAGGCAGTGATCTTCTTCATTGGTGCTAAAGCTAATTTTTCCCCCTGACATTTCAGACAGGAAATGTAATCACACAGACTTCACAATAGGAAATGCAAATCATTTAATGTCTTATGTTGTGAGACTGATTCTAATGCCTTTTGAAACGACCGTAGAGGTATTTGTCATAGTCATGATCGGACAGCAGGATGGGTAAGATGACGAGTCTGCATTTTTCCCTCTCCCTCCACCAAGGCCTTTTTTCCGAACGTCACAGCTAACGGGCTTTACCATAGCAACAGCTTCTGTGTGTGCGTCTTATTAAATCAGTAAACAGCTCGGGTTTCTGAGCGCTTGTAGCCATGGACCGGAGAGGGAACGTGCTCGCTGCACAGCAGCTTTGTGTGCTAATGAACCCACGTACACACGGTATTACACGGTATTCATGTTCTTCCTCTCTGTCCTCATTTCCAGGACCAACAGAGAAGGCCCCAACTGACAGCCGCATAGAGGATGAATTATAACAGCTGGAAATGGGGAAAAAAAGAATCACTATTTATTGACAGTGTATAAATGTTGAAATTCCTTCTCACTCTGTTTTTTTTTCAGTTTGGTTGTCCGTTATTATTATTATTTTTGTCTTTATGTCCCCGTTTATTGAACTGCTGGAAGCTGATTGGATAACGGTTGGAGACCACTCATCTTGTCCCCTTTCCTCTTCTGTCTGATCATCCCTTCTGTCTTTGGTGGATTCTGTTAGCACTTAAACACCACAAAGAAGCAGTTCAAAGAAAACGAAGCCCGAGACTGCGACGTGCCATGGTGCACAAAACAAACGAAACCTCCTCATGTCCTTCAAGTGATGACACGGATGCTGATGCAGAGGGAGACGTAAGCAGTGCTCGGCCAGATCCAAGTTAACTAAACGGATGTTTGACAGTGACGACTGCTGCTGTGAACATTTAATTTCCTCATCTTTCTTCTGCACTGCATCCTCGACCACGGCGTGATGTTGTCAGGTTACTGTGTGTCCTAACACCTGCACCTTTACTGACTTTCCATGGCCACTGAGTGAGTGTGCTGCTTATTAGGAATGGCCACAGCAGAGGGTGTCGGGTGATTTAGGACGCTTCACGGATTTCTTTTGCTCAAGTCCAGAGTTTATTTGGCCATAAAATGTGTCTGTATATTTGTTGAAAACATGACAAATCAACATTATGCACCCTTTAAAGTTCATTTAGAGTTCTTTTTTCTCACAACTGGCTGAATAGTATCATGATAACCTCTCCTGAAGCACGTGCTTGGGTCCATTATGTAGTAGTTAGTGTTGGTGACTGCTCAGGTGCTCCTGTATGTGCAGACTGAGACCTAGTTATAAAAAAAAAACCAAGCTGCCAAATAGGACAATTAACACTTGTGTCTGCCTCCCATCATCCCTCTGATCCAGCTGGATGAACTCAAATGACTGACTTGGTTTTTCTACTGATGCCAGTATGGCCTTGAATGTGTTTTGGTGGCAGTGGTCAAACTCCATGTTTTCAAAGTCGTCATAAGCTGCTAAACGTCACAGAGGAGGTGGTGTATTCGTGTTGTCACTGCTCTTTACCTCAACATGTCCCATGGTGGAGGCTCCCGCTGAGATGTTGGCTCCATTTTCCTGTCAGATTTGGGGGGTTTGGGGGAGGGGTGCAAGACTTTGGGCCAGCTGTGTGCTTCTGTGTTTGCAGCACTCTGGATTATTTGAAGGGGGGAACTGAAGAAAACAAAAAAAAGTCAGGAATGGGAGATGAAAACAATGTTGTGTTTCTAAACTGTTAATAAAAATTCTTTTTTTTGTTTTTATTTTGATGTGTAACATTGTTGATGTTTTAAGAGAATTACTCAGTTTTACATTAGGTTGTTGCATTGAAGCGGACTACAGTACATGGGGTTCAGTGGTTTGTGCCAAGACGCTGTTGAACCCCAGGTGCCCTGACCTGGGGTTCAACAGGTCCCACAGAGGTCAAATGACCTTGTTGGTGTTACTGCTCCACTTTATATTTAGAGCTTGTAATTAGTGGTTTCCCTGTGGGTTCACTTTGCTCCTGAAATACTTTTCCCAGGAATGACATGCAGTATGTCAAGTAAATCTATTTTGAACACAGAAAACAAAGAAAACCAGATCTTCATTTTTGCAAGGCAAAAATAATCTCTTATGTTATTCTAGCAGAAGTCCAGATTGGAGCTAGACTGTTACAGATACTTTTCATCATTAGAGGTTCAAAAAAACCCTGTTTTTTGTAGTTTTCCACAGTTGTACAAAGATAGAGAAGTAGTTTTAAAGTGCACTAAAGTGTTTAGAGGTGAAATTCGTGACATTTAGAACATTAGTAGAGCAGTAAACTACAATTTGCTGTGTAAAGACATTGAGCCCGTGGGTTGGCTCCATTTCTTTTTTGTTTGTATCAGTTTCGTGTTAACACACGTGCAATCAACTGAGCTTGCTGATGAACGCACTTCTAAAATTTTCTCATGTCACCATGGCCCATGGGGGTCAGTAGGTGGCCATCTTGACTTGTTGTCCATACAAGCGATGAAAAATACAGATTTTCATAACTCCAAAACCACACAACATGTAGACAAGTGAACCCACTTTTTAAAATAAAATTTAAAAAAGGAATTAAGTAGAAGGCTCGTTGATATGGTAACCACTCTAAATAGTTGAAAAGTAGGCAAGTTACAAATTATAGGCTTACAACAATATAACTTTTTATTTTGTTTCACAAAAGTTTCCTGTTGGGCTGCAAATGTGAATCAGTTTGGAACATCTCATTTTTGATTTCCAAGGGGCATTAGTAGGCGCAGACCAAAATGCATCTGAATTAGTCACCAACCAGGACGAGTGAAAATCTGTCTGAATGGGAGTCCAGACGCGTCTTCCAGAGAAAATAAAACATGAGTTCTAGAAGTGTTTAATGACTTAATGACGTTTGTTGTACAATAACATTAGATACCTACACATTCAGAAAAAGTGAAAGTGTCGAGCATCCTTATAAAATCCCAGTATACCACAGAGCGTCTCTCTGCTGGGCTGTGGTCAGCAGTGTCAGCTGAAGACTCAGTGCACAGCAGGAGAGCAGCTTGTACCACAGTCTGGGTCAAAAGTGGTTTAGTTGGCCTCTTAGCAGACAAACAGGAACTGCACTAGTTATTCATACTGAGGGAAAGCTGCACTATGCTACTCTTTGCAAGCTCTGTTTGTCTGTTTTTTTGTGGTCCGAACTGGCCGATCCGAGACAGCTGCTCCTGTACCTTACTGTGACTTAAGGGCTTGAGTAAATGTAGTTACTTTACTTCAGTGAGAAAGTGCAAGCTAACCTTCTGCAGGTGTGCCAGAGAGGCCTCCCATCACATTGTGCCCAACGCTCAGCTACTGTCTGTACAGTGAAGCCCACTCTTATCATGAGTAAGCAGCAGTCTGGGACCAGTTCACCACCTGTGTACCTGCACAGCAGATTCTCTGCACTGAAAAAAATAAAGACACGCTTTCCCAAATGATTGTTATGTCATTAAGTATGAAACATGCAGACAAAATAATATACTTTTATTCAAAAAACCAATATAAAAGTACAGTATTGTAGCTTAATGAATTAGTTTTGTGATGTACTCTAAAAAGACAGTAAGAAACACCATAAATAATAACCATATACATTTTTGCCAAACACCTCCATTAAAAATACATACAAATAGAAACACTTTGAACCTTTAATAGATACAATAGTATTCTTTAAAAAACCCTGAATCTGAGCTACAGCACCTATCACCCTGCTTTAGTAACAAATAACCAATGCCCTCAGTTCCATTACACAATATCAAAGTATAAAATCAACATGAAATTCTGAAGCAGGGCTATAATGTATAGTTATGAGTGCATGTACAGTGCTGTTATTTTTGTCTAACTTGTTTGCAGGAGAGGATCAATTAGATATCATTGAAGCATACCCAACAGTAAATATGAGACTCTTTAATATGTACTTAAGTTCTTCAAGGGTAGAAGAACTTCCTGGTATTCTCTCGCTCTTGTGCTTATTTTAAGGTACTTGTATTGTCTATAGTAATACCAACAATTGTCAATCATTTACCACAATGCTCCCATGTTAACTGTGCTGTATGAGTGAATGAAACAGACCGATTCCTTTCAAGATGTTTTGACCCTGTGTCACTCTCGTGGGTACAGAATTGTCTTGTTGAAGTTGATATATGCGTTGTACTTCTGGTATGCAATGAAAGCCACAAGAGTAAGGCAGATGGTTCCGATGACTCCCGCTACGACTGAAACAGCTAGCATGCTACTGTTCATGTGGGTCTGCTGAGAACCTGGGAAGGAAAGAAATAAACCATTTAGAGCAGTGTACAATGATGAGTATGATGAAAACTGCACATATTAACAGTCAAGCCAGTTGGTTTCCCTGATCATTCGCACATGTACACAGGCCATTGAAAGTATGTCTATCCATTCATTTTTCGCCTGTCATCTAGGTTGTAGTTGGTAGACAGACCCATTCATATCTCTCCCCAACATCATGTTCTTCAACCATGACAGGAGTCCATCCAGCAGACATTCTCATCAGATGAACTGGCTCCTTCAAATGGTGTCAGTATATTTCAAACAAAGTTCTAGCAGGATTAATGAGCTATATCTGAAACTCCGTTTCCCCACACCTTTCCCACATGGAAAGGGTGTTTTGGATGCTGTTCTACCATCCAACCAGCACTTTGGGTGAAGCATACTGATGCCTTTATGAAAAAAAACAGAGAACTGCTTGTCAGATTGTTTGACAACTTCTGAAATACCACAATTTACTGATATCATCATAGGGGGGTCTGGGTCCATAAATTCAGGCAAAATGTCCACATCACACATTCACTTCATGCACTGATGATGAAAGCCTACCAACAAAGTGCAAACCTGCAACTCTCCCTCTTAGTACAGGCTCCTGGAAGAGGCCCCAGTTTCTCTTCAGCAGGTTGGGATTCCTTGTCTGACCCTTTGCTTTGATAAAGTTCACACATGGTACACCTACTATTCCCTGGGAACTTTGATAACTTTATGTGATCAGCGGAGCCAAATGATGCTGTTGGCCTGTGTTCTTGTCATCTGTTTTATAAAAATACAGGTATACAGTGAACTCAGTAAGTAATGTTGGCAGTGTATGCATACCTCCAGATGCCATCAGATTCCCTGTGAGGGAACAAGAAAAATCATTGGTTCATTCGTGACAAAAAGAAACCTCCAACCATGCAAACTGATGTGTATGATTTAGCAGACATTAGCGCCAACCTTTGAAGACCATTCATATTCTCACCATTGTCTAGACGGACACTGATGGGGCCTGAGCTGATGGTGGCCATGTCGCTCACTGTGGTGTCCTGGTTGTCATCAGTGCTGCGGCGCCTCCTCGCGCTGCTGCAGTTCTGTAGGTGAATCAGGTGATTTTCATTTACACTTTCTTAGCAAATATAAAGTACCTTAGGCTATTATGGTGTCTTTGAGAATCAGCAGGAGAAATGCAGAACCTTCCAGATTTCCATGTCAGTATTCCATGAAAATACAACAACTACCATTGATGTTAATATTTAGATCCATAGCATGATATATTTTGTGCAACTCAGTATCCCAAGCAATTATGTCTATATTGGACGGCTCTGCACATTTACATCCAATGTGAAACTTCAGTTCATTAGATGGAGGTAAATATATGTGGCCAGGCAGGAAGTAAGAGGAGTGTAAGACATCACAACCATGATCTTGATCTTACCCATATTGTTATTGTCATGCGTAGATATTGTAGAAAGCATAAATAAAAAATAGATGAATTTTAAAAAGGTCTATGTCATCAAAGGGCTTTGCAGAATCCTTCAATATCTACATTAGAGTTTTTCTTCCTGTTTTTGTGATGGGTGCTGTTGCATCTTTAGGCAGAATCTGACCTGAACGAGATTGGGGCAATAGGAGTTCACACAGAGCCTGGTGGCACAGTGTACGTAGTACGTGGAGAGAGCTGTTTCCGTGCTGTGGATAAAGCGAAAAGCCTCGAAGGAGAAGCGGGCTTCCTGCTGCTCCCCGTTGACTCCCATCACTGTCTGGCCATCCCGGTTACACCTTGAAGAGGACACATGGTTTCAGTAAAAAAAAAATGATTCTGACCAGAGGAAACCCTCATGGTTCACAGGTGCTTTTGCCACTAAAATAGACTCTAATGTGACCCTCTTTCTTTAAAAACTTTTTCATGCATATATTCATTTGGGTAGTAATTTGTAATTTGTAAAATGTGAAATTTTAATTCCTGTGACTGAAAATATCATCAACAATCAACTCCTAAGCCAGCTGTATTCATTGATGAAAACCATGAGATGTGGCTGAATACTGAAAAAATGGTCATGCAGCTTCATTTTTGTACACTAGCTCTGTGTCAAAACTCTTTGTGTGTTTCTCTAAAACTGAGGAAAAGTTGTCTCCTCTCTCCATGCTGATAGCTCACCCAACAAAGAGATCGTGAGATGAGGTGTTGACAGGGAAAGGTGAAGTTGTGGCGTAACATCGGTCCAGGAGCACGTTGAATCTGCAAGGAGGAACACAGATCGATAGAATCAGTGTTATGTTCCAGTTTTCTGGTGAAATTATGTTATCAATGTGCTTCAGCTGCTAAAACTTGTGTAACGTGTGAGGTACCTGTTAGTGAGATTGGATGCCTTCACTTCCACAAAGATCCTGGTCTTTAGCTCCAGGCCTCCTGCAGGGATCTGCAGTGTGGAGGAGTAACTATTGTCCTTTAGGCCCAGTAACAGAGGAGAGGAAACGGTGTTTAGACTGATTCAATTCCAGTGTCAGTTCAAATGTGCCCCTCAGTCCTCACCAGCGGAGGGCGGAGGCATGCTAAGTTGTTGCTAGGGCTAAATGATACAGAGCCATTATCTTTAGATGAACATTTCTCTAGAATAGCATTTCATCAATAGCATGTTCAAACAGAGACAGAGAAGATACAAAGTGACCAATAGCAATGGTGCAAGTTTTAGTTCAGAAAGTCATTATTGATGTCAAGAAACCTCAACCCAGTTTTCTTTTAATTAATTTTGTATTTAATTAGAATGATCAGATAAAAAAATAGTGTATAGGTGAATATCCAAGTTAGGCTTGGTTCAAAATTACTGTGAATCTTGGAAAATAAATCCAAAGCACAGAAAATATAAATCAATGTCATTATATCAAACATTAAAGGGTTTGTTTGACAATTTGTTACCTATGGAAAGAGCCAGGCTAGCCATTTCATTCATTATGCTGAGCTAACTAATTGTGTCTTAGCTCCAGCTTCATAATCAGTGTGAAGACTGGAGGGTGGTATCCGACTTCTTACTAAGTCTGAAGAGAGCGAATAAGTCTACACCCAATATGTTGTACCAGTCCTGTAATGAAGTGAACATTAGATTTTTTTAAAAACAGGGACTAGATATTCTAGAATGAAGTCCTCCATTACAAAAGAGAGTTATTCTAAATTAGAATATTCCATTCTGAATTAGAGTATTGTATTCCATTCAGAATTGGAGCATTTCATTACAGAACA
>JBCAUF010000028.1:22408515-22422346 GCA_038406115.1 Haemulon aurolineatum
ATGGTCAAGATGGACACATCGAAGGTTCCTCCACCAAGATCAAAGATGAGGACGTTCCTTTCAGACCCCACCTGAAAAATAAGAGAAGACTGAGCACAGTTGTACGGATGTGTGTGGACATTTATAATCGTATATCCACTAATGATTTAAATCTCACCTTCTTGTCCAAGCCATAAGCAATAGCTGCTGCAGTGGGCTCATTAATTATTCTTAACACATTTAGACCAGAGATAGTTCCAGCATCCTTGGTTGCTTGACGCTGAGAGTCATTAAAATATGCAGGTACTGTGATAACTGCATTTGACACAGACTGAAAAATTGAAGAGGGGAATTTTAAGTTTAGTATGGCAGTAATGTAGGCAATTGCTCAAAATGTTATTATTTTGCAAAATTACCTTCCCAAGGTAGGCTTCAGCAATCTCTTTCATCTTTGTCAACACCATGGAAGAGATCTCCTCTGGGTAGAAGGTTTTGGTTTCACCTTTGTATTCAACTTCCACTTTGGGGCGTCCACTGTCACTGATTATGTTGAATGGCCAGTGCTTCATGTCAGACTGAACTACTGGGTCCTCAAATCGTCGACCAATCAAACGCTTCGCATCTGCAATCGCCAGGAAAATTTTAAAGAAATTCTTGCTTTTGCTCTATGATTTGATGTACTCTTTCACATCATTTAACACTTGACACTCCTTGTCCCCGTTCATGTATTCACTTACTGATCTGGCAGTGACAGCACAAGAGCGTCTGGATAAATTAATATTTCATAACACACAGTATATCATTTCAAACTGCTGTAACCTTACCAAAGACTGTGTTGGTGGGGTTCATGGCAACCTGATTCTTGGCTGCATCTCCAATCAGCCTCTCGCTGTCTGTGAAGGCCACATAGCTGGGTGTGGTTCTGTTGCCCTGGTCATTGGCAATGATCTCAACTTTGCCATGCTGGAACACACCAACACAGGAGTAGGTAGTCCCAAGATCGATACCGACTGCTGCCCCTTTGGACATGGTTGCTCTTGGAGAATAAAATAATTCATAGTTAATAATCTATATTCCAGCAGGGGGCAATAGCACTTAGTGATCAGGGTGGTAAAGTCTGCATATGATAATATGATCAAGCAGGTTTGGTCATATCTTACAAGTATCACATATATTTGAAGACATACCCCCCAAACATCACTTTTGGTTTTAAAAGTAAACAATATTTTTTATTGCAGGGAGTGGTTCTGGGCAACCTACAGTGCAAAGTCTCTCATGTTTTCTACACTTGTTGTAGTACTTGTTGTAGCATAGTTATTGATAAAGTACATTTTGTGCAGGACAGGATGATGCAGCCTGCAGGGCAGTGCATGGCCTGATAGCAGAGAGCGTTCTGCAGCATCATGCTTGAGATCTGTTCAAACTGCTTAACCCTGGACCATCTGGTAGGCAGGCAATCATAACCCCCCACCCCTCCACCGCCCTCCCCCTCTTCACTGCAGGGCAAAGTTACTGCTGCAGTATCCAGCACGTCTTACATCTCAATGCTGAGTTGCATGACTGGTCTGGCTGACACTCTGAGCCAAGAATCCTAAGTAATGCCACTGTAGTTTAATAGGCCACCTTAATACAAATTAATAATCAACTTTTAAATGTTTGTGATAAGATTATACTGCAATAAAATAGCAGTCAAGTCAATATTAAGTAAACACATGAGTTAATTTGCAAAAACAAATAATAGCCATACTTAGAATGAATGAATCAATTAATATTTCCTGGAGTGCATGCTGTATAGAAGGAATATTTTATGATTATTATGATAGAAAATGAGAAAAATACTGAATACTAAACTCGTTAGTTAATACTACAGTCACCCGACAGTATAAAATGTGCCGTCAGTGTTATTTGGCGGTAAGAGGCACAACTGCTCAGATAAGGGCTGACTGGGGACAGATGCACATAATCCTACAGAGAGATGTTCTCCTCCTACCTGAATGATGCTGTGGGCAGCTGCAGTCTGACTCCGCCACCAGATGAACACAGGCAGAGGATGCCAGTCGGCCTTTCTGCTTCTGTACAAGCTGCCCAGTGCTCCGTGAGCCAATCAGCTTGCAGAGCAGCGGTGCGCTTCTAACACATTCTGGATCAGTCTTTACGTTCCCTTTGAGACGTCTTCCTCTGATTGGATCAGTCCCGGGAAGCTAAAACACTCTCAGACAGCTTAGTGACAGAAATAGCTGGAGAAAGTTCCAGAGCCTTCCCCAATGAAAAGGAGAGGTTTTGGTAAGAGGCAAATAGCGATTATTGTTTATTTGAAAATCTCTTTGGAAATGAATATGGCTGCATAAACAAATGAGCTGTAGATTTGAACACTGACGTAGTCTAAATAACAAAGTCTACTGAATGACATAATCCTCAGGCAAATTATAGATAATATACCATAAACAGCAAACAGTCATACTCCTCTGGGTGCTAAACGAACATAGAACATTCATTTGCATCCGAGGGAATAATTCAGGGCCCCTGATATAAACTAATAATTTACCCTCATGGATTTTTAGGACTTATAAGTTTATTTATTAATTAATTACTTCGCCTACTTACTACTTAGGTCGCCACGTCACACCCCTCAGTCCGAACAGCGAATGGTTCAGTCCCACTGTCCTCCTGAGCCCTGCGAGCGAGTCGTGAAAGTGGGGAGTGTCTGAGTGAGAGCGCCTGTCTGTCTGTGCCCACTTGTCGGTGCTCATGTCTGTGCGCACTGGCTGTCTGTGTGAGTGCTCACTGTACAGAAAGCAAAACCAAGGTGCCCGAAACGGAGAGACAGACAGGAAATGGCTGAATGTGATAATAAAGACTGACAGTTTGCGACTGAAAATTTCCCCGAGAAAACCAAGTGCCCTCACGCTTGCCGAAAAAGGAGATGATATTTTGTTGATAATGACATCGACCGTTAATTTCCTGTTTTAATGTTGAAGCTAGTCGCAAACAAATATAACACGTTTATATAAATATAATAACGTTTTGGCTTGATGTCACTGAAATAGACTCTCTCGACATCTACTTACATTCACAACATCATGACAGTCATTACATTTTAACTTTCATTTATCCGAAATGTAACAGCCAATGTAATAGCCAACTTTAGAATAGTCTTTATTGTCATTGTACAAGGGGGGTACAACGAAATTGGGGATGTTTCCACAGAGCTAAAAACAAGAACACAAAAAATACTACCTAAATATACTGTGGAATAGTGCAGTTAAAAAGTTTGAACTTTTTTTTTAAGTTTAAAAAGTGGCTGTAAAACATTTTAAGGCAGTAATTGATCATTAATCATCAAGCAGGTCTGGCCTCATTCTACAGACACATCACACTGTATTAATCCCTTTCCATGTTGCAGTCCTTTTAAGCTATCATATTTGATTGCAACACTACATTTGAATGAACAGAGAGATTTGTTTAATCTTGGTTGGAGAAGGACTGGTTCAAACAATACATGTACTCAATGTTTACCTCCATGTTCCTTAGTCAATCCAGAAAGACTACTTACATGTAACAGGAGATCACAGAGAGGTCATGATGCTGATCTTTTTCATAGTCCAGCATCAAAGACTGGGTTAATGGAGGACCACATGTGTGTAGTAAATGCTTTATTATCAGCCACGATTTGATAAACATCTGTGTTTAAGTGTTGGGGTAAACTCAAGAGGATCCAAAAAGCACAGTCCCTTTAGTTCAGGTGACAGAGCCAGACACGTAATAACAATCATGGTTTTTAAGTATTATGGACATATTATGTTTGTGTTGCTGATCATGACTGTTGATAGTGAACATCTGAGGGCTGAAATGGTCTGCTTCTGGCTATCAGCACCTCACTGAAACACCTGGTGTGTGTTGTTAACACATTAAACATGATAAACAAAACTACATAGCAGGCTATATACCGTATACAATTTGTGAACAAATGTTCTTGTATGTTCTTCTTAAGTGTTGTTCTTCTGGAGACTCTCATAAAACCTGACTAGTCAGACTTGACTACTGTATATTTAATCAGTTTTATCATTGGGAAGGCTGAAACAAATTAGACTCTGGGCACCATGGATGTGCACCAAATTTGAAACTTTGACTTTTGGCTAACACTGGCACATTTATAGTGATGTTGATCTATACACACATTCTCCTTGATATATAAAAAAACACTGAAAAATCAGATATAGAAAAACAGAAATGCCAAACTCATGGCAGTGCCAGAAGAAAAGTCAGGATGTTATCATGAATGTCTCTGTCTCAACAGCCACAGCACTTGATATGAGATGAGATACATTTTTTTGTTTGCGATCAATTATTGTCTGAATGAATGCGTTCACTTTTGCACCTTCACAGTCTACTGTAAGTCTTTTCAGCTCACATAGATGGTGTTTTGCTAAGCAGAGGAAACCACAGACCTGTGCAAAGCGCTTAACCTCTGTGACATGGTTAGTATTACAGCCCCTCAAGAAGAGTAGATTTAAAACCTACCTCTCTCGCCCTCTCTCTCTCTGATTATACACATTGAAGCTTTACGTTTTATGAAAACCAAATACCCTGAAAATTGAACTGAACATTAGTTTTCACTAGTGTTGCTACTGTATATCTTAAGAGCTGACACACAGAGAACATGTTGACTTGCATTGGCAGAAAAAGCCAATAATGTTGATGAAGTCACCCCATCATTTCGCTGTGAAATAAAACTGTAACTGTAACTGAAGAAATTGTTGTCTCGTACAATTACAACAATCATTTTCAGGAACAGGAGCTAATGCTCATAAATCCTAAACTTTTAACCTTGTGCTTTTACTGTAGGTATCACATGAGAATCCCTTGAATAAAAAGTCTGTGGAAACCACAGGGTGTGATGTCATGGAAGGTCCCTTAGTGGAGTACAAATAGACGCATGATGAGGAAGCGCGGCAGAGTCGAAGTGTAATTGTGAGCGAGTGTCAGAGATGGAACTCAAGCTGCAGCTCACCGTCTTCTTGTTGCTCATACAGGGTGAGTTCTGTACTTTCGGTACTTGTTGTATGTTGTACTGTAGATCATGCTGAAATGAGACAGTAAACTGCAAGTCTGATGCTATATTGGAGAAGATTCAAAGTAAAATGACAAACTGATGCTTCTGGCTAATCAAATGGTTGAATTAGTCTTTGGCAAAAAACATTGTTCTCTAAACTAATGCTTTTTGACATTACATTTAGATTTTTTATATATATAAATTGATATACCAACCAGTACCTATGACGTTTCATTAGATTTTATTACCTATCATTATTATTTCACACAGTTAATTCTACTACTGGGGCTGTGGTGCCCTTGAGCAAAGTGCCTAACCCCAATTGCACCCCAGGTGCACTCAGTGCAGCACAGCGCTCCTGTGCTCAGTTTGTGTATTCTCTACTGGTGTATTATAGATGAGTTAAATGCAGAGACTGAATTCACTTCCACTGATTAAGGATATTCTAAATTCTAAATACTCTTGTACATAATATATGTGTCCGTTTGCATGCATGTTTATATATACTGCATATGTCCGTCTATTTGTTTTTGTGTGAGGCATGTATTTTATATTTCGCATCGTATTCCATGTGAAATGAAACATTCTGTGTAAATCAGGCGATCACGGTTAAAGTCTAGGGATATCTCTCAAAAACATACAGCTTTATTGTAAACAACACATTTCTAAGTAGTTTTCTGTGGTTGTCATAAGTTTGTTTCAATATTATGTTCAAGTAAGGTCATATTGAAGGCACAACCCACGCGTGTGAAAGGGTCTTGATGACCTCTGACCCTATATAGCCCACTGACCTCACTGCTGGTGTTAGAATGCCCCCACACTTGTGCTTTCCAAACACCTCGTCATTCTCACCCCATAGGAAAGAAAAAGCACCCGAAGCCCCTGTGAACAGCCCACAGCAGAACTATATTTTCTGTTCCACCCACCCCTACTTTCTCTTACACCACCAGAGGACTGACCACATTACTTCCTTTCACATCACAAAGGCATTAGATGTGTGACGGGGGGCTGCTTCTATTGTTGCTGCAATACAGTGAAGAATAGTATTTTCCCCTGTCACACCGCCTCCACGTGTACACACACACACGCACAACCACAGATGAGTCAAATGGTGAGAAACAGGGTTTAAACTCTGGACACCTCTGTGTGCGAGGGCAGGGTGTCAACATAACTTAACTGCTCTCACCTGGACCGTCATTTGTGATTTGATGAAATGTTACGTGTGGCGTGGAAATGGAATTTTGCTGTTAGTGTGAATTTTCAACAAAATGGTTGTTCCTGTTTATTTTTGCAGTTTCACTTGCGGTGTGGCAGCGTGTGATTGTCAGAAAAGGTCAGACAGTCGATTTAAGCTGCCCAGATATCAAGCCTCACCAGACCAGCATGGAATGGAAGAACCCCAGAGGATATATCATGTTCTTCAAGCACCGTGGAGGTGAACATGACATATCTTGTAGTTCAGTCACACCAACTAATGTGGAAGTGCCAACACAAACTGTCTGATGTCTGAGCCTCTTTCAGACTATTGGAAACTGATATTAAATGTCATTAAATGTTATTTTCCCTCACTCCCCAGCTATAGCGCACGAAGGTGTTAAAGACAAACGCTACAGCATCAACAGAGAGTCTGAGTCAGAATTCACCGTCAGTATCTCCGACATCACCTTCGAAGATGAGGGCAACTACACTTGCTCTCACTATGACACTCACATAACGGAGAGGACAGTGGAGGTGAAAGTGATAGGTGAGTGTTATGCTGTAGTTGACTGGTTCACAGATGATGTTGGCACTGATTTGGTAGCTTCACTGCCAGAGCCGTAACCTTCAGTTGCAGTAATGTAATAATGTAATAACACTTTCTCTGGTTTGATTATTTTAAAGATGCTCCCAAAATAACAAAAACAAAGCGCAATGGAGCATTTGACCTCAAATGCACTGCTGAGGGAAACCATCCTCCTCAGATCTTCTGGAAGTTGGATAATGGACCGGAGATTCTTGGTTAGTTTGTAATGGCTGAAGTTGTGAACTCAGATTAAAGCTACACTGTGATGAAGAAATGACCCAAAGAGAGCCATGGAAGCAAACGTAACACGAGTTAGACTCATGAAAGGTGCATCACCTGCCGTCTTTTGCTGTGTGGTGCTGTATCTTGTGCACTGCTATTCTTAACCTCCAGACCATAGATGTTGCTACTTAAAGAAGCGGCCCTGCACTCGGCTCAGTATTTGTAATGCATGGCTGCTTGGTAGAGATGAAACAACCTTCTGGTGTATGTTTCCTCTTATCCAATAGTTCTGTGCATGTTGCCGTATAAGAAAGTAAGCAAAAACAGCAGTGTTTGGACACTTGTTGGTTGTTGCTTTCTTCATAAAGGTAATTGCGGCTGCACCTCTGTAGTGTAGGTGTATCCAAATTAGAGTCAGCGACCACAGAGTGGGCTCGTGTCTTGAATGACTCGACCTCCCACAGTGACAGTAATTGGTCTGGTGGATGTTATTTCAAGCTCTGATGCCCACCATAACCTTTCAGATTCCTGTTTGATTCAGTGATAGGAATTAGTAATTCAACCTCTCTTTGGAAAATATAAATCATAATTTTGATCAAAGCTCTTTTTTTATTGTTTGACTATACTGGTACAAGCTGGTGCTCCAGCATAGAAATTGATGGCTTCTGTCTCATTCCACAGCTCAGTACCAGGTCCTACATGAAGATAAAAAATATGTCTCAAAGGCCATGCTTCATATTCAGTCTGTGAAGAACAGAGTCATTGTGAAATGCCTTGTTCGCCATCCAGGTCTGGACTCAGAACCCCTGATGGACTTTGTCAAAATTGGACGAAATTGTGAGTACAGTTCATGTAATCTTAAAATAATGACAAGCTCAAACAACGGTGACAGTAACTTAAGAAACACCTCACATATATCAAATATTCACCAGCAGATAAAGCTATTCAAATCAAATGACTCTTGCATTAACCAAGACTTGTTTACTTGAGCGTACTTCTGCATAAAGGCTGACATTTGAGGAACAGTGAAGTGAGCGTAGCCGTGTCGTCACAGAACAGGGAAAGCACTGGGAGGATTTTTCTCATGAATTGCTCCATGACTCTGTACTCGACACCAGACTGTGAAACTTGACCGACCACAAAAAAAAAAATGAAAAAAATAACAGCCCCTATCTAATTTCCTCTTTCTGTGTGTGCTGTAAATAGTCTGGTTTCCTCTATTTTAATAGAAAAAACAGATGTGTGATCGGCAGGTTGCTTAAATGTCAGCATTAATTTTCACTTTGAATTCCAGACAATGAATGTTGCTTCTGCTCATAATTATTCATGCAAACCCCCTCTCTGCCACAACAGCAATGTCCAGCCACACAACCACAACCAGCACACCCACAGCTCGGCCCCCGGGGTCAACAACTGGCTGGTTCAGACACGGGAGCACCACGGTGTTCCATATGAGCACAGATGTGAATGATGTAGAGTCATCAACCGCTCCCTTCAATGAGCGACGGACTGTTTCAGCACCCACTGGGTTTCCTCTGAACACTGTTACAGGTGAGTGGAACTGTTTTCATAGCACACGACTTTAAGTAGAAAATGTTCCATAACAGATGATGAGTACAGATATGAGATGTGGGACACAAGAGTCCTAAACTTTTAAGCCATAAAACAATAACAACGGTCGTTCAGTCTCAAAGACTCTGTGGGTAAATGAACCTTAAATGGGTAGTGGCCCCCCGCCCCCCCATGATGGAAAGTAGAGATAGCTCAACTTTCACAAAGCTTTTACATGCTAGCTTAACCACCACAAGCTGAGTTTCCTGTGACGGAAGTCTCCGAGTATAGTGTGAAACTCATTCATGTATTCATAAATTCTGGAGATGGAACTGTGAGCTTTGTAGTAGGTGAAGAGATTTTCCGAGACATACACACCATTCTCAAAGGTTTAACATCCCTGCTTGAAAAACTATTTGAACACCGAGGTTTTTAATGTTAAACACGAAAGGACAGTTTGTAAAAGATGAATCAAAAGCTGCACAGAACAGCACAACTGCAGCTTCTTAAACTACATTCATGTCCTTCTTGTCATGCAATATGCAAACTATTTCCTTTAAAAAAATTAACCTTTTGTGACCTCTGTTTTACAATGAGCCTATTTATCAAAATGTCTCCGTTTATTGTAGGCTCCGCTGGGAAGGGGAATGACACCATCAGCAATGCAACAAGCACAACAGGTATGACATGCAGTTTACTGTGTTGTAGGATTACAGTACATGCAAACGTATTCTTGACAAATATCTGTCTAATGCCATCTAGTGGTAATTCTGAACACCTACAGTTGAGTTATTCCATTGAGAAAACAGGTTTGACATCTGCAGCAGCTCATTCAAGCCTTTGTTAATCATGTTTTTTCTTGATAATTGCTCACAGGCTGGACAGAGATCACAACCAATAACAGCGCAGGGGGAAATGGAACAGGTAAATTCAAACTATTTCAGTTCACTTCCTCTGGTATGAAAATGATAAAGAGATGACTGCCTGCCTTATGCACATGGCGAAATGTGCAATAGGCTTTGAAAATGATGAAAGTTTCGCTGAACTCATGAAAAATGTGCTGTCCATTCCCAGGGAGCTCTAATGATCCAGAGACGCGGACAGGAAATGACAGAAAATCAAATTTACTGGTCTTCCTGGTGACGTTCCTGATTTTCTGTCTTCTGGTGGTGGTCATTTTTTTCGGCATCAAGCTGAGGAGAGCACACCTCACCTGGAAGAGAGGTAAGCACACTTTATTCCCATATTCTGCAGGGCACCTAATCAGACCAGCAGCATCAGATTGAGGCTGCCATTTGTTTGAACTTCAGTCAGACTCATAAATGTATGAAGCAAACCCTGTGTGCTGGTTTCATTCTGGCCCCTGCTTCACATATGTCCACAAATATCTTCCCTTAGCTCGAAAAGGCTGCACTAATTTGCAAAATAGACAAGACATAAGCTTTCTAATTGTGGGATTTTAGTTACACCACAACTACTCTCATTTTTAAATGTATGTTAACAAAAAACATATGACAGATTTTCTTGTTACAGAGAATGAAGACTCTGATCCATCAGAAGAGAGCAGTAAATCGAAATCAAGCCAGGAAGAGAAGAACTCCCAAGGACAAAGGCGAAGAGGTAGGCAGATGATTCAGCACTGCTTTTATGGCCTCTGGCCAAAAACCAATACGGAAATATACTGACAAAATACTTATGCCAGCATATACTGTAATCCACTGCAAAGATCTGAATTCTTCCTGCCTCTGTGACACGCTTTGTGAACGAGAAGGCTGAATTAAGGAAACCAATCAGAAACCATGGGTATAATTCAGAGTTAAAGGTTAAATATCAGCATGACACATAACTTACCGAAGCAAACACAGTGACATACTTACACTCCCACAGAAACAGGGTGGGCCTGTAAAGAAGTCACCAGTTTGTGCGATGAATCACTAACGATTAAATGCCCTCCCCCGCCTTCCTCTCTCTCTCTCTCTCAGGACTCTTCAACACGGCATTCACCAAGTACGTTGTTGAAGAAACACCAGGGATAACCTCAGTGATAAACACAGCTGCCATGGCAGCAACAGAGAGTGCAAGTGCAGGGCAGACTTCTCAACCTCAAGCCTCAAGACAAACTTCAGCCAAATGTGACATCAAGGAGACAGAGCTCTAACAACCTGTAAAAAAACAGCATTTATATCAGCAGTATCATCAGCACTGTTATCACGCTCACAGATGAAGCTGATTAGCATTTAATGCACTTGTGACAGGAGCGTATGTTTACACAGAAAAGAATGTGATGGCCAAATGCTTTGAATTGTAGTACTGTATTGTATTGTATAAATACTGTGTACTTTTTGTGTTACTTTTACATGTATACCAATAAATTATATTTTTGTACAATATAATGCCATATTTGAATATTATTAAGGGAAATATATTTTATTTTATTTCATTTTTAAAGGGAAATATTTGTTTCGCCATACTGCCTCTATCGTTTGACGTGATATCTCAGTATCGTCTTCAGAAATGTCAGTCACAGAAATCTGCATGATATACTTTCTAGACTGATACGATCACGTGTTACACACACGCCTTCAGGCTACACATACTGCAGCTTTACAGAAACACAAACCAAATTAAATGCAGGCGATGATGATTGCTAATCTGACCCAGACTGAGAACAAAGGCTTGACCTAATCAATTACAGTGATTGAAAATATACAAATTATGTTAGACGATATAAAGTTACACTCGTCCAAAGGAAGAATTTGTATTCTGTTCAATGTTTCTGTCAGTGTAGCTCGATTACCGTTAGCCCCGTTTGACCATGCCTGGGCTCTAGTGAGACTTCCTAAATAAATTCCCCATTTTATAGGAGAATTATACGCATAAACACTTAATGCGGATATAAAATATCACATTTGAGGGTCGTTAGCCGAACAATGTGCTGCATCTTCACACAATGCTATCGTCTTGGGCCATGCGGTCAAGCGGTTATGAAATACAGATAATAAAACAGGAACTAAGACTGGCTGCTTAACGACGTCATCGGAAATGCTAAACATCATTGGTTGACCGTCAAGGAAAGACTCAAAGACTCGACCTATGATTGGCTGCTTTGCCGGTAATATATAAGGTCCCGCTAACGGTCCGTCCTCCTTTCCCTTCTCATACCGGCAAGGACAAGTCTGCCTCGCCGCTGTCCATTCCAACCCAACACATAAAGTCATCTTCGGGTCAACAATTCGGTAAGTTATTCTTAAACAAGTGACTAATCATGTAGCCTATATGTGTTACATGTTAAGCTCCCCACGTCCCTCGTGGGTCGCTTCAATTGTACGACACACGCTAACCTTCCCATTCTACTCAGTTACGATTACGATGAATCTCAAAGGAAATGCTCTCCGAGTTTGATATGTCTGATGCTGAAAGGAAACGGTATATGCAGTGTAATGTTGTATGGACAATGAATGAGGTGTTTAACGGGCCGCGCGGGCGTTAGCTAACGCTAGCAACCTAGCAGAGTGGGGAGGGTGGGGGTGGGGATTCTGAGACGTTCCAGAATGTTCTCGAACAAGTAGTGTCAAGCTGGCTGGAATGACTTGACTTCCGGTTATTTCAGAACAAAAGTGTCATCGCCATATGCCTTTATTTTGATAGTTTGAAGTTTGTAGTTGGGCTTAGCTGCACTATGACGAAGCTTTTCCGGGCGAAATGTTTATTGGTTCAATAGCAACTTATATGTGACTATTTCCGGCCTGCGGTGCTAAACCTTACGTCTCACTGGCACATGACTAGACCAACCGCCATGCTTTCACAAGTCTGTCGCAGCGTGGTTAGCCGATGTGTTCATTTAAAAGTGCTTCTTATGTGTAGCGTGTATAATTGAAAAATTACATGTTGAAAATCTCATGGCCTATTTTTATTTACCCAAATACAACAGCCATTGGACATCTCTTTATGATGAGCTTATATAGGCTAGAAATATAGGATAGTTTTGACTGGTATAGGCTCCAAACTGTTCACATTGAATCCATGAGACTAAGCATTGTTTTCCCTCCTTTTTACTTAAGGAAACATGTCTAAGGGACCAGCAGTCGGTATTGATCTTGGGACCACCTACTCCTGTGTTGGTGTGTTCCAGCATGGCAAAGTTGAGATCATTGCCAATGACCAGGGCAACAGAACCACACCCAGCTATGTGGCCTTCACAGACAGCGAGAGGCTGATTGGAGATGCAGCCAAGAATCAGGTTGCCATGAACCCCACCAACACAGTCTTCGGTAAGGAGTAGTATTCAACAGTGATATTAAGATATTCTTTAGTTGCTAAATGGTGACATTCACAATCGTGATTATGTCGTTTTTGTCATTCACCTGCAGAAAACTGACAACATGTCAGAAGTAATTTGTCATTGGCTAAAGTAAACATGTCAAGGTGCAAACCCAACCCTACTAGCTTATCAAAGTGAATGAAATGATCTTAAATTGTCTCAAGTGAGTGTTGTGTTGTGTTAAAGTAAAGGTCAAACATGGCCCAAATCCATCCTTGCCTTTCTGTGTGATCCCCTTTAAAAAAGCTAATAATGGAGCATATTTCCTGACTTAAAAATAAACACATCTTTTGCAGATGCCAAGCGACTGATTGGTCGCAGGTTTGATGACGGAGTTGTGCAGTCAGACATGAAGCACTGGCCATTTAATGTCATCAATGACAACACCCGCCCTAAGGTTCAAGTTGAGTACAAGGGTGAGTCAAAGTCCTTCTACCCAGAGGAGATCTCATCCATGGTGCTGACCAAGATGAAGGAGATTGCTGAAGCCTACCTCGGAAAAGTAAGTCATTTGACTTTTTTAGATGGTTTAAGATGAAATGCAAATTGTGACAAGTTGCGCTGATTTCTGATTCCCTTCCTTTTTAAAGACTGTCAACAATGCTGTAATCACGGTACCCGCCTACTTCAACGACTCCCAGCGCCAGGCAACTAAGGATGCTGGTACCATCTCTGGCCTCAATGTTCTGCGTATCATCAATGAACCAACTGCTGCTGCCATTGCCTATGGTCTGGACAAGAAGGTAAATGAAACGAAGTAGTATAGTTTAGACCGCAGTAATATCTAATGTACATAACATTTTGAGAGTACCTCAGTTATGTCTCAGTACTAACATTGATTTCAATTTCAGGTGGGGTCTGAAAGGAACGTCCTCATCTTTGATCTTGGTGGAGGAACCTTCGATGTGTCCATCTTGACCAT
>JBCAUF010000028.1:22427876-22447747 GCA_038406115.1 Haemulon aurolineatum
AAGCTTGCTGGCAAGATCAGTGATGACGACAAGCAGAAGATCTTGGACAAGTGCAACGAGGTCATCAGCTGGCTGGACAAGAACCAGGTGAATATTCCACCTTAGACAAACAAAACAATTTGTATGAACTTGCCTGAATACTAAAATGTCCTTTGTTTGCCAGACTGCCGAGAAGGATGAATATGAACATCAACAGAAGGAGCTGGAGAAGGTGTGCAACCCCATCATCACCAAGCTGTACCAGAGTGCTGGTGGTATGCCTGGAGGTATGCCAGAGGGCATGTCTGGTGGCTTCCCTGGAGCTGGTGGCGCAGCTCCAGGTGGTGGATCCTCTGGGCCAACCATTGAGGAGGTTGATTAAACTTTCCATCACTTCAGCTGCTACTCGTGATGTTTTCTAAGAACGTAACCCTCTTATAGCACAAGTTACAACAAGCTAAAGAGTGTAATTTAAAAAATGAAACGGGTTCTGGGATCATATTTATTGCATTGTTTGTGACAACTGGGAACAACTTGTAGTTTGCACAATTGAGCTGTCAGTTTACCTGTTGGTTATGTTTTGTATGAGATGTCACTGCCTTGACAATAAAAAAACTTGTAACCCTCTATCTTTTTCTGCCCTCTCCTTCAATTTCAAGCTTATATTAATACACTTGGAGTTTGTGAAAAAATTAGACAAACAGTATAATGTTGTTGCTGTTAGAACTACACCAATGTTCATGAGTGACAATTTACGGCTCTCAGTAAATTGTGGTTGGAATGAGTTGACAATTTTTATGCAGTTGCAAAGAGGGAGTAAATGTCCTGATTTAACAGCAGGGAAGCGCAATCTTCGACTTGTGCTGAAGTCATAAATTTGTTATCAAATTTCATGTATGCTTGGCTAAGACATAGTTCAAGATGCGGTACTTTGAAGACCCCACGTTTGAAGTCATGACTTTGAACCGTGGCTCTCGTTATATCTTGAGTGTTGAGTACGTCAACTGCAGGTGTCCTGTACGTGCAGCCATCAGCGCTACCACCCGTCAGCTGATGACAAGTAATTGTAAAACTAATTTTAAGCTATACTGGCATTACCGTTTTTTTTGTTTCATAAGCTAATGTTATAGTTGACTGCAGTATTTTGCGTTACCGACATTAATACGAGACGGAGCACAACAAGCGTAAAATTGTGATACATAAAATATCAATGGCTGAGGGGCCACAAAATGTCTGCCACATCTATGTGTTTGTACGTGACCTCTGTTGAAAGACGGAGCTTTTACGAAGAGCACTTGAAGGCAGCATGAGTGCGTCGGCGTTGCCATGGTTATGCTGCTATAGAGAGGCGACAGAGGAAAACAGGTGAGTCTGAACGAGTAAACTTATTTTATTCTCATTGTGCAACACGACAGTCATTCAGTGTTCAGAATTAAGTGCTTTTTCATTGTCACTGTAAATAGAAGAAATACAGTCGGTATTTGACGTGCTTTTAACTCATATTTCTTCCGCTTCCGTCGTTTGGCAAAATACATGTTAACAGTTAGCTGCAGAGCTAACTTAGCTACAGTAGCTGGCAGACAGCTTTTGAATTCGCAAACACAATTCAAAAACGGAACAAACGGCAAGAGATTCAGCATCAGCAGTAATATCTTTTATTTTGTTTCCTTCCCTGGAAGAAACAGATCTCACTATACAGAAAAAACGACGAATACTCTCATTTTCTTTGAATTTAGTCCTCTAAAAATGAATAGAAGTACATTCTTAATCAGTTCTACTCACCGTTGTCTGCCAGTGGAAAACACAGTTAATGTTATACTGCAGGTCTGAATGAGACAAAATAAAAATGCAATGCAATTTATATTCCTTGAAAACAATTTGTTCTAGTCACAATAGTGTAACTTACTCACCTCACACTGGTTTATCCTGCATGTGTCTCTAAATTCTATGTGGCCTAACAAGCATTTTGATTATTGAGGCAGCAGACGGAGTGGCCCTTTTAAGCAAGGACATTTTGGCATGCCACAGGAGAAAAACACAGGTTTTTCATACATTTATCTTTAGGTGTGCCCCTTTCAGTATTGTGCAAGGTCGCTCACACGTCAAACTTGAGTGAAGCTTTATCTTGTCCAATATCTTTTTTTGTTTGTTGGTTGCAGTGTCTGTAATCTCTGGATGATCGTCCTTATGAGAACAGACTGGCCGCCTACAACACCAGCATGGAAAAAGGATTCACACATGAGAAGATGCATCAAGTGTTGAAGACTGAGCAAGTGAGGCATCCTCTACCGGGACGAGGTGTCTCAGCTGACCAGTGGGAATCTGTGGAGTCCGACACAGAGAGCTTGGCCCAGGAGAGAGCTTACCAGCAGCAGCTACACATGTACACTGATCAAAACAAATACCTTCTGCTTCAAATGATGAATGCTGATAGCTTACAGAATGGGCTTGGAGATGATGAAGATGCAAGTGACAATGAAACTGAAAATCTTCAAGTTTATGATAGCCTAGAAGTAGAGGCACACCCCCCAGCTGAGAGGAACTCCACCCTGTTACAGACTGAAAGTGTGGACACACAAATAGATGAAAGAGAAGGAACAAGGTAAGTTACACAACTTCTCTTTGACAAATAGCAACTCATTTAGTGTTGCAGTCCAATTAGTTCAGGGTATGAACACAGCCAGAGTCAGTAATTTGTGGTCAGAAGTGTGTTCTGCTGAAATGACACCCATCAAAGCCATCAGGCTGTAATAGCACAGAGTACACTTTTATAGCACCACCACAAAGTTTGAGCTGCAACCAGGTGAGCAAATTCAGACTAGTTTTAAAAAGTAGGACCAATGATAGTCCCTGTTTTTATTATTGTAAATAAGATACGAAAAGACCAAAACCAACTGTTAATCTCCCTCTTAATATCTTTTGAGTTCACTCTGAAGATGTGAATCTTTAAAAATGGGTCACAAATTTAGGCTTTTAGGGAGTAAATGGTGCATTTGTTGGGTGAATTTAGTGCAGTCTCGAGCAGTAATGGCAACAGGACAGAATTGTTATGCAGTTATGCAGTTTGGCCAGTAGATGGCAGTAAGACATTTTAGTGACACAGTTGCCAAGTACTGTCTGTTAAAAGTAAACCTGCAGTTTTTGTTTTTTTGGTGGGGAAAAAAGATGAAAATCATAATAACAAAATCCAAATAGTAATCTGTCATGTTTTGATTAAAACTCAATCTGATGTTGGGTGGTTGTAGCAACGAGTGGGTTATAGACAGTCTGACTGATCACATCATGTGTGTAGCCTTGTGTATGATGATAATTCTATGAACGTGTGGCATTATATAAGCAATTCACCAGGATGAGATTGTGCCCGACCTTGTCCACTTTGCCTATTGAACTGGACTGTCACTTTCACTGTCTGTGGCAAATTAATTAAAATTAAGCAGATAATAGTGCTGCTTAGATGAAATACAACGAGGAGAATGGCAGCAGCAATCAAACCTTTTACTTCTAAACAGCGTGGGGATCATAAAAGATAAATAGCCTTCATTCATCACTTAACAATGGATTGGTGTCACTTGTTTAATGAGATGCAGGCGCGATGGTACATTGTACTGAGAATGGCCTAATTCAGGTGCTTTCAGAATAACGGCTTTCATTTGAGGGAAATGAGATTTTTGTTTTGTTTGGGTGGATCACAATAAGTGGTCACTCGTGGTCTATTAACAAGGATCATTGTTGCCGTAAAGGAGATCTCTCTTTCTCTCTTTTGATGGAGCAGAGGCAGGCGTCTATGCTGAAGAACAACACCACATCTGTTTTGTGCGCTCTCGGCGACTCGTCCTGTTGTTTCCTCTGCTCTTTCCTTCAGACACTGCCCGCTAGTCATTTCCCTCCAAAATGGAAAAGGGACATTCTCCATTTTCCCGTCATTAACCTGTGCAGATTGATGCCCACCAAGTGTGGGTCTGCCTCCAAAGTACATTGTTTCAGAGGGAAATGACCATGACATATTCTCACAAAAGGCTCCATTTCACAGAGCCAAGGGAGACACAGTTCCATTCCCATCATCATGTTCTCATAGTCCTCTCCACTGCCTCCTCAAAGTGGGTAAGCCTTTTCACACATACTTTACAAACCCAATGGGCATTCATCATTCAAGCAAAAGATTCCCATTTAAGCAACTCGATTCATCCCTCTTCGCTACATTTTACACCTATCTCAGTGCAAACATTGCAAAAGAATATTTGAGTATCGTCCGTATGACCAGTTTTTTCATTTTCCCATTCAGTGTTTGTCACAATATTTCACTGGCTTTTGTATTTAGGTGTCTCTATCTTGGGCAAGTAATAATAGGCTGCGGTGTTTTGCCAGTGTTGGAGGCATCACACTCAGCTGCATGTTGTCTATAATGCATTCACCAACTTGTTTGAGTCTGAGTCATTAGAGAGACATCCCTTACCCTTTTGGCCTCATCGAAGTGAAGGGCCCTACACCTAGGCAACCCCCCCGCCCCCCCCCAGACGCACAGCATCACGGCAGGAGAATTAGGCTCCCCTCGTCCTCCCAGTAAGCACAACAAAGAGGCTCTCTGCTATTTATTTTAATGAGATCTTTTCATCACCATCAGAAAGAGCATTTTAGCCTGCAATTTTCAAGCCATTTTATAAGCTGAAAATTGCCGTTTGTGAACCATTCCCCCGCTAGTAGCTCTCAAATACAGTCTCATTAGTGAGCCTGGAGGTGAAAATACGAAAATTATCTGTAAATACAGGCTCATAATCCCCCTCATCTGTTTCAATTTCAGAAGTCTCCGATAAGGCTGAGCTCTCTTTGTTTGAGGACATCATCATTCTAATAATGGTGTAATGCCTCTTGTTCCTTTGACCTCTCCCTACAGGCGTATGCAATGTTCAGGTGTCTATAAAAGCTCCTTTGGAGATGGAAATGTAATTAATAAAGCTGCTTGCCAACAATTAAATCAATTATTGATAATATGACTGCGACTATTTAGGATACTGTATATGGACACATTATTTGATAATTCTGTTTAATATCTTATCTCCAATAGAGCAATAATTGACCCATACAACTGTCAGTTTCTGGTTTGTTTTGATGAACATGTCTTTTTTGCTATTGTCTTTCTTTAACTTTAACTTCTTTAACACAGCCAGCTGCTCTCCAATGATGCCTATTCTGACCTGCGCTATGACCCCAACTGGAGGACCAACCTGAAGGGAGCTGGCCGCTTTGATGAGAGCCCACAAGTCTCAGTGGAGGAATATTACCAAGTCACCAAAGAGAAGTCTGGTCAGGCACGTTTTGACAAACAGGGCCTGGTAATGAAAGGAGGATACAGATACATCATCGACACAAGCCCAGCTGCTGCGGTGACCCCTGATGTGGCCAGCAGTCAGTCTGACCGACCATACCGCCTACATCCACAAGACGGTCAGAACCGCTCAATAACATCTTCCCACGGTGACGACCCTGCTTTACAACCTGAATCACCAGAAGTTGACCTCTCAAGGCGACCCACCATTCTTACTGAAAATGAAAGTGACAACATTACACAGAGAGGATTCAGAGAGAAGTGTGGAAACAATCCTGGTGAAAATATTAGCATGTGTCCTGAGATGACAGAGGATGCACATGCTGTGCACCTCCAAGGACTTAAGACCTCTTACGGGCAAGAACGGAGACACACACAAGGAGGAGCCACTCAAATACAGACTATGAGCATGTCCACATTGTCCAGCCCTAACGTTTTACTTAACACAAAGCCGCAAGAACTCACAGAGGACATAGTTGAACGCAACAAGAAAACCCTGGGGCGCAACACATCCAAATGTGGCTCCTATTTGAGGGTGCATGCGCTTAAGCAGGACATGCCTCATAATGCGAATAAGGTTTGTATGAAATGTAGAGCTTTTCTCAACCAGTAGCATGAGCTTGTGGTCAAAATCACAGAACAAGAATTTGATCTTTGTAATTTGACCACAAACTCTCAGGCAGCTCTTTGATGCTCACTCTCAGGCAGGCCCTCTTGGAATAAGTTGCAGTTACAGAAACAGACACCAGGAGCTGCACTAGCATAGATAATGATTCTTGGGCAGCCTAGCTTTTGTTAGACTCGCATGACTGAAGATTTGGTTTGACTGAGGACAGACTACTGGAAATATTGGAATAAAATTTTAGGTTTTTAATCCCAGTTTTAACTGCGACAGTTTACAGTTGAGTTTTTGTGATCCATGTGGCAATGACCGTTGGGTATTCAGGTCATTGTTTGGTGATGAACAGATGTCTATTGAATCTCCTGTATCAAGATGTTTTAAACAGAGGTCAGTTTTGGTGCTTGTTAGTGTACATACACAACTGTTGTTTCTACATTTATTGTACTCAGGTGATAAGAAAAGTACCCAAGTGTCAGTATATTTACTCCTGAAATGGGCAGTTGCTTTTCTCATGTGCACAATATAGGCCAAGATTGCTTGTTTCTTCTTTTTTCCCTCCCTCTGCCTTAGCCAAGCTTATACTCAATAATATTATTGGTATCTATATGGCTTTTATTGTCATCTCAGACAACAACTAAGAGGATATCCTATGATGTTTACTTTGACCCAGTCTGGGAAATTAATTTGGCAGAGGAGCATAGCTGTTTTCATCTGCCTTTTCCTCCACCATATGAAAAGAGCCATGTCTGGCTATGCAGTGCTTATTATGAGTTGATGTGTACAACAAGAACATCAGAGACGCATGGTTACCAATAGGCTCTTAGACATCCCTGCACCTGGCACAGTGGCATAATTGGTCGGGATGGCCCGCATTCCCCATTTGTCGGGCCACAAGACTGTTCGCTGGCTATAATACCCCCAACCTTGTTCACCCATCTGAGCCCCAGCCCTCTACAATGTCTCATATCATCACCATTTACATAGTCAAGAGCCGTTAGCTTTGTGCAATGGTAAACACAGCCAGAGCCTTTCCCTCTCCTGAACCCTTGTGTTTTGTCATTTTCCCTCTGAATTCGCTTATTAGTTTTCCATTGCCCTGTCTCCCCAAAGACGCGTCGTACTTAATGGGGGACATAAGGCATAAAAGAAGGGGGCACCAATTTGCATGTAGTCTATTTCTTGTTACATTGTAGAATTAGTCTATAAATGAAAACAGTATTAACAAAGCTTATTAGCATTGATTTAAAGCAAAGTAATTTTTAAACCATATTTTAGACACATGTTTGCCAATATACATACAAAACACAAAAATATATATAGACATTATATACAGGAACAATCCACCCCAAAACAGAATTAACATATGAGATTTGTATAAACTCCAACAGTTCAACAGTTGAATCTTGATTTGCTAACATAAGTAAGCAGGTTTTTCAAACAAACAGAAGATCACTGACTCATTGTCATTGTGATGAGATATCTCTTTGACTTGCATTATTGAATAAGAGACAAGGTGAACGGTGGTAAGTGCTCAAGGTACATTTTGATTTAACTGTATTGAAATCAACTGCACAACTATTCTGTTGAGCCTACCTGTGTCGAGTCACAGTCTCTAGTTGTTTATCAAGACAGCATGTGGTGATCTTTCTGTGTCAGATTGGAGTTTTGTTCTTGGCCACTTGTTTTGGAACAGGGCTGTTTATTTTCACGCACACTAAATGAAATATTAAAGATCAAAGAAGTAACATGTGAGAATTTTGTTATATTCTACCTTCAGTATGCTCTTCTAGAAAAATGTAATATTAAAGGTCTGAGAGAGAGGCATCTTAAAAAAAACCCAAAAAGCTTTTCATAATTAGTATATCCACACGTGTTTCATCAAAACGCTTGTTCTGCTTCCTATCCTTCCTCCTTGTCCAAAGCCTCTTGTAAAAGATAGCAACACTCTATGTACAAATCGCATCAGTTTCACAAATCAGTATGAGTCCAGACAAGCCAGTTGTCACGAGGCGCTTTGAAAATACCCCATTTGGTCTTTTGAAGAGAACTGCCATCTGAAGGCAACTTGTGATAATTAGACATGTTATTAAATGTACACAATTTCCTAATGCAGCAAATGTTTAGCCCGGCCAAGTGGCAGAGTGGCGGTAGCAATGATTGGCTTCATCAGGGTTTGGGCCTCCTTTGATAAAGACAGAAGTAGCAGATCAATCTTCTGCTATTGCACTCACCCCTTAGAGTCCCTTCTCCTCTTGCAGGCCCTCACTTCAAAGCCAGGGGAACATAATGTACAATCTTTTAATAGCTTTAGTCCAAAGCTCCGGGGAGCTCTCTGCCACTGTATACCCTGCCTCAGTCTAAACACCTAATCAAGATTACCTGGGCTGGCCACAATAGCAGCTAAATGCAATTCAAGATCCACAGATCCTTTGAAGTCTTCATTGCGAAAAGCAGATGTTTCCCGGGTACAGGAGGTAATACAGCTAGCTGCAATTGCCAGACTTTGTTGTGACATCGTCTCGCAGAGAAGCAATTACGGGCCCCCCAATTTAGCAGAAAAGATATTACACAGCTTACCATGCTCAAAATGCAATACAGCCATGATCATTTGCTCCAACTGATTGGGATGTTTATAATGGGTGACAAAAGGCAATGCCAGGGGGAATGGGTAGAGGTGAGAGGCACAAAGTGTTTGTGGGTGTGTTTGTGAGTGTGTACACCGCTGGACATACAGTAGTCGCTGACACCTGAGCTCAAAACTACTGCGCTCTCCTCATAGATCATCTGCAACAGCACCTGGATGTGTAGACGTCTCTATGTCATTTTAGAAATATTCCTCTATTTGGTACTGTTTACTGCCAAAAGGAAGTTGCTCAAAGGCTTGAGACAAAGAGCCGTGCAGTTTACAGAGTGGAACAGCAGACGGTTCAGATGGTTTGTCCAGCAGCATCCTGACTCTTTTTCAGCCTATTAGGTGCAATCACAAACACTGTTATTGATGGATGTGTTACAACTGGATCCACTCATTCCTTGTGACCTTCACCTATTCAAGCTCACAGAATTAGTGGCATTCAGTGAAAAAGTCTTCAGGCTGTCAATATTATTGATCCACTCAGATGGTCCTCTGCCACTGAGGGGAGTCCTGAAGTTAACTAAATGATTTTCATTACGGCATTAACAGAACATATTTCCCTGCCACAAATGGGTACATTAGGAGCAACTGAAACAGTAAATTGATATAATATGATGTAGTCGACGAAGACTGGCATTGATAGACATGGATGCAGTATTGATACCCCTGAGTAGGTTTTAATGGGCTTCAATAAAGGCTGCACTTGAGTATATAGACAGAAATATATGAGGAGTATTTGTTCTAGTGTTCTTCTGTCAGCATGTTGCTTTCTCTTTGTTATCTGTCTAAAGGTGCATGAGACTCCCAAGGAGACGGACGGCACAGAGAGTCAAGAGGACAGTTCACACCCCAAGCTGAGGTGGCTCCAGAAAGCACAACAGTTGAGGGTAGGACACCCTTACTGTTTTCACTTGGCTGACATGTCAACCCAAACAATAGTGTGAAAATCTAGTAAAAGTAGTTTGTCATGCTGTATTGGAAACAAATTGAAGCTCAGGACACCAACAGCTGGGTTTATAATTTCCTTTAGGGAATGTGGACACACACTGTGAACACTGTTGTTGCACTGAGGCTTGCCAGAAATGGTTTGAAAAAATAAAAAGAGGAGTCAGAGTGAAAAAGAGGGAGAAGGGGAAAGAGGAGGGGATTGGAGAAGCATTATTATTTTGAGCACTTGAGCAGCCACCTTAACACTGCCAAGCAGAGGAGGATGAATATTTTCCCTCTGGAATGGGCAAAGCTGGTGTTTGCTAAATCAGCTGCATTAGATGCATGAGACACAGGCTCATAGACCTCCTGCTAGATAATTTGGTGAGATCATGCAAAGAGGAGTGCCAGCCTGTCTTACACTAGGAAAAGAATGGTGCCTCTCTTTTAGAGCTCATGTTTGTCTTCTGTTGTTTTGATGGTGTAAATGGGGAGATTTAGAGTTGATGCTTTGTGCTCCACACCACTTTCAGAAATAGGCCAAGCTATACTTTGAGAGTTAGCATATCTCACAGAAACGCAGTGGAGTTCAGAGTATCAGCGTTCACAGCAACAGCCTTTGAGTATGACAATGGCAAAATTTGACCCAAAACACAGTATTTCAGTTGTGGAGGTTGTTGTGTACAATACTGTATATTCTTTGACAATCTACATCAATGAAAAAAATTGTACCCTCAAACTCAAACCTCAGGTCACCCACATCAGCAAAGGGAAGAAAGCTCAGTGGAAAGAACACCCCAACCCCCCTCAACAACAGGAGCCCCTTGTCCCAGGGGTCAGAACTGAGCGGGGAGACTGCCTGAGCTCACCTTTCGCAAGACCAGCTGCTGTCACTCAGCCTCAACCTCAGAAGACGACTTCATCACAGCCTCTGCCCCCCACCTTGCACCTCAACATCAACCTCAACACTTCATCCCATCTCCTTCCGTTACTCCAGCAGAGGGGTCAGGATGCCCTCATCAACATAGCTTCTCTTCATGCTTGTCCTCATTGGAGTCCCGCAACTGAAGCTGAGCTTGTCTTCTCCTCTGGATATAAACAAACACATCCAGGGAAGCCCTCTCAGATGTGTCGGAAAGGAGCAAACGCACAACTTCACCACCGAAACCTGGAGAATAGCCCTGAGCAGCAGCACAGGTTAACCATTTACACTGTTCGTTTTTTTACTGCCCAATGATGAGAGTGATAGATCACTGCATTATAATATGACAGCAGTTGAACAGAAAAAATAAAGGAAAACAGGTGTAAAGAAACAACAAAATCACAAACACAAACACAAACACATCAGTGAAATAATTACAGCATACTCATTCTTTCTGTCGAATAATACACCATATGATAATGAAATAATATGAATGATAATTTTTTTGTTGACCATGTGACCCATCATTATTTATTCACCAATAATTTTGTGTTCCAGGACAACTGCATTTAAGGGGCCATCATCCTGTGAAGGGGAGGACCACAGGTGGGATCCAAACAAGCTTCACATTAAGGAATTTCCACAAGACCTCCATCTTATGCCCACCACCGCCTCATCATCAGGTTCCAGCTCCTATGCAGTTCTGCCCCCTATAGGAAAGTCAGCGACAGGAAAGGATCCCAAGCTGAGCCCCGGTGAGAGTGAGAACACAGCCCACCCCATCCACAGAAGCAGCTCTGACAGCTACCTGGTTCAGATGGAGAAGCAGAAGCAGCTGAGGGTGAGAGTCACTTACAAGGTTGGTGTGTCTGTGAGCTTCATTTGGGTCTTGAATGGGGGACACTGCAGTGCTGCAGAACAGTGTTTCATCAGTGTGTTAATGTCTGCCATCTAATCTGTGATGTTACACACATACAAAAAACTCTTTTTGTCTGACATGCATGCAGACTGTGTTCAAACAGGGCTCACAAACCTCACTCAACACATCCTGAATAATCACATTCAAGTTAGAAAAATAAGAACTCATTATGCAGTTTCACCTAACAAAAGTGACACATGAATTCTTCAATTGAGTGGCATTCCCCTTTAATCCCCACGTACACGAGAGGTTACACAAATAAATGCCCCTTTGAAGTTCCACATAATCCCCTCAGCTGTCTCCACGCAGGGACTGCCTAATCCAGCTGGAGTGTTCTGGTGACTAAGGGCACAAAACATCAGGTTAATTGTCTAGCTCCACTAAGATACACTTAATTGCTATAAGATGATGACTATATAAACCACGAGCTCTGAAAAGCCATTTGAAGATGTGTTAGAGGATAAGGTGATTAAAAGGGAGCGAGTCTGTGAGGCGCGGGGCCACTAAGGATGCCCATTTGCATTTAATGATTTGGCTGTTGTTGTTTTTTTTCCCTTCTCTCCTTTGGTTTGTCAGGCTGAGTTGTGCAGGTGGGTCCTGAGTAGAAAGTGACTCCTGCCTATTTCCAAGGTAGTTGTATAGACAGTCTGGACATAATGAGATTTCATATGTTGACTTTTGGAAGTACTTTTAACTGAATGTGCAAGGCATATTTAGATACAGATCACAGAAATATATCATGCTTCACTAATGATATCCTAGTGATGTCAAACTATCCCTAGCACTGGTGTAAACTGACTTTGTACAAAGTATTGATATTCTAAACTTTTTTGCCATGCTTTCAGCAAATGATACACTACACACCCTAAATGTCAGGCAAACATGGAAATTCATGCATTACCACAGGCAGATGATGATGATTATTTATAATGTATTGTATTTACTGTTATACTAATGTGGAAAAAAAATATTTCATTGATTACGCTTTGTATAATTTTCATACACTTAACAACTAACAATTGAGTTAGACAGACCCAAGACAGGCTAGAAAGGATGATTAAATGCTTAGAGTTGTATTCACGCTGGAGCCCTCACATAGTCCTCCCGTGGTGCCCACCATTCCCCACCCCTTGACCTCCCATCTCTCCCACCATGTTAGCCATCATGTCTGACAAGATTACTGGCTCAATTTGTAAAGCAGTCTGGCTGCAGCGCCTGGGCATGAAAGCAGATGAGCATGACTTAGAGGTTGGAGAAAGAGGGGAGAGGGCTTGGAAAGAAAGGTACCCTGTTGTGTCCATGGCCAGCGGCTAAAGTAAACCGAAATCCCCCTTCCGAAAAGCAGCCAGTACAATCTGGAGTGATTAGCTCCCTTTTGTCTGGGGCAGCATGTGGATTGCATGCACCCATAGTCACACACACACGCACACACACACACGCACACACACATCATCATCACCAGCACCTGCAAAGGAATGGGTGTACAGTGAATCTCTCTGTGTCTTTGCCTGTATTCCTTGTATCACGCACCATCAATGTCCCTGAGAAAAGTGCTTCAATATCATATAAGAGCATAATAAGGATATTCTTTGCCATACTATACTATATGTGTTGCCATGGCAAAATCCTTTAAAACTCATGTTCTGTTTGTACTCTGTATACTGTTTGTGTCAGTGCAATTTTCTTCCTTAAGTTCTTCCCTAAGAAAAAACCCACCAGTGCACACAAACTAAAGTAGTAATAGATTTCAGGTTTATCTGGGGTAGACTGGGTAGTTGGTAGCATGACCTAGACGGCTGCTACCATTGAACAGACAGTGAGGAGTCTTATACAGTCATGCTTTTCTCTGTGAGGCTGCTCATACACTCTGTGGCACTTTGAGCTGAATGCTAACTCTAACACCATCACAATGACCGTGATAACGTGCTGATGTTTACATTAGCAGGTATACCATGTTCACCTTTTCGTCTTGTCTGTTAGCATGCTAACATTTCCTCACTAGCACTAAATAAACCTGCATAATGTCAGCACATCATCCAAGTTAGTGGGCTTCATCATCTGGGGTGATCGTCACTGGCCATTCGACACGTGTGTGGCTGAGCATGAACTGAAATCAGGCCTCATCATGTCAACAACCCCCCAAATAGATGCACGAGGTCACCATGCCCCATTTGATCAGGTTCTGCTCCAAGGAATGCCCTGAGGCTTTTAGTTGTGTTAGTTGGAAATACTGTTGTGTGCCTCATCCTCGTACAGTGTAGCAGTTTTGAAAATCTTCATATTAAGGAGCAGTTCCAGGCACGTAGTCTCGCGCACTACAGTGTTTGATTTGTCAAGGCAGTGACACGGCCAAACATGAAGGATGGAGTGTCACGAAATATTTGGCGAAGACAGTGTCACTCACAGTGAGGCTCCATCCCGCCGTGTCGTCTGCCAGCCATTTGTCTGTCATTGCTGTTATTAGTGGTGCTTTTTCTCAATGCACCATTTGAACCCAATGAGAGGCATAAAAATTGATGAAAATTGCTGTCAGGAGCTGATTGTTTGTGCTGTGGTGCCATTTTGACAGCCATTAGAAAAAAGGGAGTTCAGCTTTTCAAAAGTGTGCTTCAAATTAAGGAATCAAAAGTGTCACTTGGTGTTTGATAGCACAAATTGGGGGGGGGTCTGGAGTGTCAACTTGGAGAACTTCAAACTCTCTCCCTTTCTATCTCAGGCATACAGTCTTAAAGAATACAAGCAGCTGAAGTCAGATGTAAATCTGAGGGGCCTGGGTCCTGACTACAAAGCCATTGAAAAGACAGTAAGTACTGACCTGCAACATCGGTGTCATATCAGCAGAATTTGTCACTGACTCACCAGTTTGTGCTCGCTGCATCCATTTATCCAGAAGCTGAACAGATTGACGTGGTCATGCTGCTCTCTGTTTTTTTACAGATATGGTAGCTCAGGCCTGGTTGTGCTTTGTCTAACTTGTTCCTCTTCCAGAAACTTTCAGAGAAAATTCTAGCCCAAACTCTTACTTACCAATTTCCATAGCAAAGGGGACCGGAAAGTATTTGTCTTGACAAACAGTAGGTAAGGAGAAAACAGAAAGCCAAAAAAACTGTAGTATTGATTGAGAGGGATAGAGAGAGAGAGAGAGAGAGAGAGAGAGAGAGGGAGAGAGAGGATTCACTCTTGGTTACTACTGCGCAGAGAGAAGCTAACAAGCATGCATTTATCCATCTTATGGGAATTTCACCAATATGAGGGAGACATCTATCTGTGGACTACAGTATATAGCATCCATATATTTCAGCTTTCCACTTTGGAGACCCTCTCTGGCCTTTTATTGATTTTCTAGACAAGAAATAGGATACGATGCAGAGGAATACAATACTAAGGCTGCCCCATGCATCAGATGTTACATTAATGCAATATCAACTATGAGGAGTGACTCACAAAGACAAAAATGTGATTAGAACTTGTTTGGACAACCATAAATAGCTGTCTTTTAGTCAGCCTCCTGTGCACAATCCTCATGTCCACTCGGGTACTTCTCCCAGTTGTCTGAGTTCATCATTTAAAGGCTCCCATGCTTTTCCACAGATAAAATTCCATTTACAAAGCAAATAAGAGTACCCTTAAGAAGTTAAGTGCTCTTTGTGCTTTGATATATGTTTTGTTAATCCTCGGTTATAAAAAAGTGAGCATGTTTAGTCAATTTATACCAGACTAAAACCCTGTGCATCTCCAGGGCCAAGCTTATTAGTGAATGATATGTGTAAATGTTGATAGGCCCACTGAATGGCTGGCTGTGTTTGGTTTTTTTGGGCTGTGTGGAGAGGCTCTGCAGAGGGGACACACAAAGAGAAGGGCCTTAAGGGAGAAATGGCTCAGTTAATTAAACCTCTTTTATAATCTGCCTCTGTGTGTGTGTCTCTCTCCTCTTTCTGTTTCTCTCTCTCTCTCTCTCCCTCTCTCACTCTTTCACCATCATCATGCTGAGAAAATGAAACGACAGAGGCTGTATTCAAATGTGATCCGTGAGCAGAACAAAAAGATAAGTAGGATTCCGTTTCTGCCGGCCAAGGACCCGGAAGGCAATGACAAGAAAGTTCCCAGGATGAAGGTGTGTGTCTATGTGCGCGTGTGTGTGTGTGTGCATGTGTGTGTGAACCATAGCACATGTCTCACAGCAGGCATATGTGCTTGTGGTTTTTTGAGAGAGACAAGTTGTGATTACACAAAATGACAAAGACAGTGTATGAGATCAGTATCACTATATAGTGCCAACCTGGAACCTGTCCTTCAAGGCCTTGAGGGGGGCAGGCTGATGATTGATTACTGTAAATACTGTAAGAATACTGAATAATGATGTCTGATCACTTGTCATCAATGATATCATCATATGATCACTGACAGACTCACACTGTGTCAATCATGTTTACATACATATATTCAAAATATCCATCAGCAAAGTTTGATGACACGATAGTATTTAATTTCCTACCAATTCAGTGCTACGTTAGTTGAACATTAACGTAATTCAACTCAGTTGCTGTGCGTTTACTTTTGGTGTAGAGAGTCGAATGGATATCCTGCAGGTGGTCAAAGGTATTCCTTGTATTTCCTCCTTTCACTGTAATGTTTTGTGGCATTGTTTAGAGGCTGGCACACCGTCATCCACAATGGCACCTTGGCCATTTTTTAGTTGCCAAAAAACTGCTGATTTAATTTGCTTGTTTGAGCAAAGAACTCCTCTTCTGACATACCTTCCCACTCGAGAACGCCTGTGTTCTGCAACTCTCACAGAATTAAAACAAAGCAACACAAGCAGCAACAGTAAGTTTTCGTTGGGTTTGAGTTTTGCTGAACTGCCTATATGGTTCCAGCATAATCTTATTTGACCGTATTGAGGAAACATTACAATTAATTACCCGCATAGTTTAACACCACGGTTAAGTGTGAATCAAGTAATATGATATCCCTCCAATGCACACTGAAATGTCATCAGGAGTCAACAAAGAGCATCAACTGTAAGAAAAAATTACACAAGCCCTCACAAGTAATTAACACATCTGGATGACATGACTAATTATCGTCTTCTTTTTTTTCAAAGGGTTGTAATATTTTTTCAAAGGTGAAAAACATTACATAAAATAACACCATTTTAAACATTCAAGCTGTAATTTCTACAGCAATAGGTCTTTCAATCAAAACAGTGAAAACAGAAGAAGTAGGCGTCATGATGTAGCATCATGGCATTACGGGAGTTTCTGTCCTCATTGTTAAACAACCACCATTGCCGGTGGAAATTTCAGGCAGAAATCTCCGCAAAGTTATGTTCAAAGTTTCGCATATGTTATGTTTAGTCAGGTTCACCATCTTCAGTCCTCGCGGTCTCATGTATCATATCTGAAGTAAGAGCGATAGGCAGCCACAGGTGACCAAATGTAATGCCTAAATTATAGATTTCTTTGAGTTTCAACATTTCTGGAAACATTTGAGATCATGTAAGGACACAATTCAACAATATGTATAATGTATTTTTGTTGCCACAGTTTTTAGACATTTAAATGTAGAAATGTTACATATCATACATCGAAATAATATTTAGTTAATAAAAAAAACAACTCTTGCATAAAATGAATTGAATATGCTGTATTAAATATCTTTGGAGGGTAAAACAAAAATAAACATTGGTCCTCCAACTGTCCCTCTACACCACAAGTAGTAAAGGTGAGTGACAGGTGACCGAGTGGCTAATGGCTCCTTAAGGGTTCAAATTACCTGTGAAGAGAGATATACAGTAAATTAATATTTTCATTAAACAGAAAAGGACTCAGATTTTGTGTTTCATCAAGTCCAAGTCAATTGCATTCATTTCATAAATCCAAATGCCTAAATCAAATGACCCATTCTTGGACTGGGTCGCACTCTTTCACTGCTGATAAATTTGAAGGAAGTAGCCAACCCTTGGCTTTTTCTTTTCTGTGCCTAGCAATGGCATTGTCCATGTTACCATTTTTAAAAGCAGCCTTATGTTCAGCAATTCTTAGTTTAAGGTTGTGCTCTGTTTGGCTTTTCATACATTGGGACAAATGGGCATTTCAAGATATATATGACGTGTAGAAAGACAAGTCATCTTTCTTCCACAAATCATGTTTTAGTATCAATTATATAACAGTGTGCAGATCTTTCCATATCTATAGTTTTCATACACTGTTGAAAAAGCCAGTTAGTTTGTGTAGTTTCCTTACACCTAGAACTGATAACAATAGACATTTATTGGGCCTCTCTTGAAGCAAAAATGAGGTCGAGAGGTTGATTCAAACTTGTTTTTAATCTGTTTGATACAAAAAAATTATTTGAAATCTGTACTATTTTTTTATTTTATTTTTATTTTTGCTATTTATTACTATACCATCCTAAACAACATGGATCATCCACTGCATAACACTTTGATGGACCAAAGAAATAATGGTGGTGGAAGGCTCCTCTCTCTTGGTTGTAGGACAGAGAGATACAGAAGATCTTTCATACCAACTGCCATCAGACTCTATAATTCTTATACAAATAGATGAGACAACAGACAAATGAATTTCTCCTTGGGGATCAATAAAGTATTTCGTATTCGTATTCGTATGTACAGGATTCAATAATTCTTCCCTATTTACTCAAATAATTTCACTGGTAATTGATACAATATGTAACACAAGTTTATTTACTCCCAAAAACTAGGTCATCTTGGCCAACTATTTATACATTTTGATTAGATCTTCTGAACTTCTGCCCCAGCATAGGGTAGCCAAGCATCATACTGTAGGTTTGTCTAGCCCTCTAATCTCATTTTGCAAGACAGGAACCAAGTTTCATTTGAATTTTATAAAGTCCCCCCAAACAGGTATGCAATCAGTAATAGAGAAAAGTCATACAACCATGGTGTGTGCCTTGTACTGTACATTTTTAACATGAATAGGTGGTTAGATGTTTCACAGACATTTCTGAAGAACCAGTACCATTTTTGACTGCACCTTGTACAGTATACAGTAATTTGTGACTGCATTAACATACTACCAATTAACATACTGGATCTCTCTCTCTTTCAATTTCAGGCCTTGGAATATGCCAAGACCATAGTCAAACCCCCTGTGCAGTGTCAACCAAAACAGAGGCAGAAACAGCAGTCCAAAGACTTCACTGAGTATGTGCCTTCCTTGGAAGGATTGGACGAATCCCAACCAGAAACACTGGAGGTCCTCAGAAAACGACATGAAGAAGAAAAGAAGGCTGTGGCTCTCTTCAGGAAACTCCATGCTGTCTGAGGCGAGGTGTAATTCACGTACACAGTACATGGAACTCATGCTCTCCTAGGTATTTGTTCTTCAAGATGTGGGACACAGCATTACCAAAACAAGCATGGAAGCCTTAGCTAGCACCTCAGATAAACCCCAAAACAACCCCAAAACAAATGTACATTTATTTTGCAACAGGAAATTAACATGATTTTAGAAATTGTTCAAGGTGTTACAGTTAATATGATATATATTGATGTTTTAAAAGATACAAAATAACTCACATTGTTCCCTTATATTGATGTTACCTTCAGTCATTTTGGTAACTGTTTATGTCTTGATGACCTTGAGTCATGTCTTGCAGAGATATCAGGTTGTGAGTACGCAAAGAAAGCAGTTTGATTGCCTCTTGCATGCTGCCCTAGTGTACTTTCAGTGCCTGAGCATGAGTAAAGCAGGCCAAGTGGAGAGCTATTGTTGTACCTCTGCAAAACTCAATTTAGGCAGTGGACAATGATTACTTGTTTCTGTTAATGTCAGGCTTCCTGGAATAGATTCCACCAATATCAAGAAAATAGAAATTATTTCTACAGTTCATTTTAACCATAGAAAGCAGAGACACAGATTACCAATACGCTTCCAATGGTAATTTTGATGCTTAGAATTTGGATTTGGGCTTGCATACATTTTGCGGAACTCATAAAAAGAATGAAATTAACTACTCAGACCCTGACTCTTTGAGGTATTGTAAAAAGACATTAGCAGTGCTTGAGTGACTGTATATGCTAATATTATTATTTGTCCACAGTGTAGGAATAACTGGAATGATTTGACCTGTAGCAGCATGGTTCTTACATCCTGTCACTGACTTTCATGCACAGTCTTGTTGAGAACTACTGCACTTGAAATTGCTATGCTATATCACAAAATACAAACTAGAACTTTTTATTTTTACTGTAATTTCACCTGCTGCATATGCAAACAGTACCAAAAACATGTGAAAACATATAAAGCAGCCCTAACACATCAGTCACAGTTATCAGAGTGTCTGTGTGTATGAGGTAGGCTCTACCATGAAAATGCATTTAAAGGCACTCATGTCTGATGTGATAGATCTGTATGTATCTTTTCTGTATGGTACCTATAGGAAACAAAGAGCAACATGAAAGAAGTGATTGCAAATAGTGTGTGCATGAATGGGAGCAGACGGATAAAGATGAGCAGCATAATGGCAGAAATTAATCTTCACACTGTGGGATGAGTGCAG
>JBCAUF010000028.1:22459905-22472587 GCA_038406115.1 Haemulon aurolineatum
TCCTTGCTCCATGTCAAAAAAACATTTGTAGTGTTTACAAAGTGTATTGCCACTTTACATTATATATGAGAGAATGGAAATGATGAAAAATATCATAGAAATAAATATGTATCACAGCTAATATCATAGAATTTTTTTCTATGATATAAAAATATAATGGAAATAAATATGTAGCTATCATAGTGGCCTGCTGTTTGACTTTCTTTATCCCACATTGTACATGCTGTATTAATACAATTAATGGGGCATGCATGCAGTTGAGGCCTTGATGATACAGTATATAGAGGTGGATACAATTTTTTCTGCAATACATTTGAATTTTCAAAAGACACTGCATGTATTTTAATACTCATCATGCACATGACAAACAGTGGGAGCCTGTAGCTCGTCATGACCTCATGAAGTATGTTCTCTAGGCAGTGATTTTGCACACACTTCATCTTTTGCAGGAACTCACTCAAGGTTAGAGTTTGAAAAGGAGTTCACACTAAGTACAACATGATCACAGCCAAATGAAGAGATCTGATGGAACCTTTGTGAAGGAGTGAAGGTTTGGTTTGTTGGGTTTCTTGTTTTACCTGAAAAGAAGGTGAGCACCACCGACACCCAGCCAATGATATAGGACCAGGAGAACCTCCAGTTTCCATAGCGTTTCCCATAGTAGTTAATTGTCACACCAGTGTACACTGCCATTGCTAGAAACACGAAAAAGCCTGGAAAAAAACATGTAAAGAAAATGAAAGATGTAATGGCTACAAAAGATACAAATAAACAACCATTACTACTGGCTGCTCATAAAGGCTGTGGTCCTCAGTGAGAAAGTCAATGAAATTATGCTCTTTAAAGTATTTTATTATGGAGTGACTCACAGCAACAGAATAACACCTAATCAGTTGAAATCAAATCAAATCAAATTTTATTTGAGCCACGGGGGAGGGATCCCTCTCCCAGGACGGACAGACGTGCAATAGATGTCACGTGTACAGAACAAATCAGCAGAAACATTTTTACAATTACAATGAATGATGAAATACGCACAGTTGCAGTGGTTAACAGTAGTGGTAATGTATATAGTGGTGGGTTACAACGATGCTACAATGGTGTATAAGTAGAAATTAATAGTTTACCTATACTAAAGAAAAGCGGCTACAAAGTATGTAAAACAAGCATTAAAGACAGTGATTAATGAAATCGCTATGTCTTCTGGAAACATAACAAGCTATGTGCTTTGCTGTGAAATTGTACTGATAATGGAATGATTAGGAAGACACTAGCTCATGATGAGTTCATTATTATTATTATTGTTATTATTACTATCATCATCATTGTTATTCTAATGGTATGTGCTTTGAGTGGTCTCAAAAACTAGAAAGGCGCTATATAAGTCAGTCCATTTTATCAATTTTTTAAATGCTATGAGTATAAAAGCAGTTGAACTTACATGAGATGAAGAATAGTATGCCTGCAGCAAAGGTTTTGTCAAACCTGTCAAAGGAGGAGTAATGGATGAAGGCCATGATGCCAATGATGATGCCAATAAAACAGGCCAAAAGAGAGAGGATCATGAGGGCACGGGTGGCGTCTAAGTGAGCTGTGGACAGGGTCAAAGGTCAATAGGAGTCATTGGTGCGGTCACCGCACATCTGCAGAGGTGAATGATCTGACTTGAATGACACTGACCCATGTTAACAAGCCCATATGATGAAACACATCATATTGGCTTGTTGATTGAACACATGGCACACAGCACGTCACAAGAAAGTGAAATAATGTTTGACATAGTGACACAGTGCTGCGTTCATGTAGCTATGACCAAAGCATCACTATAAACAAAAACTCCAAAAGGACAAAATAAATAAATAAAAAATTTTAAATAACTAAAATTAAAAAATATTATTTACAGAACTGTATTTCTTATTAAGCAACACAACACCTGGTAAAATTCACAGTTTAATATAATCAAAAATATGGTTCTCATTTTTTTAAGCATTTTTGTGACAGTCAAATTTCTGTATCATTCCAGTGAATTCCATTGAAATAAGACAGCATTTTAACATATAACTAGTCCATATTAACTATATAGACTAGTCCCAGCTCTAAATTGGCCAAAAACATAAAACAGTTGTCTGAATGCCAAGCTCATTGAACAGTTGAGATAGTTACTGCCATTGTAAAGTAAATATGAATAAATTATCTATTTATTTATGTGCAATTTTAAATTAACAAATGTAGATAACTTTTTTTACTAGCATCTAATACTAAAGTAGAATCTTTGGCTCCACCCACTGAGCATCAGTGGATCCTGGTCATCCGGTCCGTGTGAACCCTCCATGCATGGCTACACTTACCAATGCTGTCATTGTGTGGGAAGCATTTTCCTGGAGTACAGTAGCGCCACAGGCCCTGGTGCATGTAGTTGCTGGACTGCCGATACTGCATCCAATAATCGGTTGCTGTGGAAACGATCAGGAGGATGTTCCCCACGCCTGCACAAAACAACCCTCCACCCATAAAGCTGTACATCCTGCACCTGCAGACAGACAGACAGACAGACACACACACACACACACATGCAGAGGAACATAAGGTCACTTAGCATCAGTGGTCAGTGGTGGGGGCCCCCTCCTTTCCCCACCTCACACACACACTTCAGGGAGAGAGGGTCTAAGTGTCAGTAATTGCATTGTAATGAACATATTATTTCCACTGAATTGAGCTGCTGGGTCGCCTGTGTGTGTTTGCTCCACTTTGTTCTCCAGAGGATCAGTCCCTGAAGATGGGCTTTACATACACCCCAGCGCACACACACACACACACACACACACACACACACACACTCGTCCAGCCTCTATCGAGTCCAGCGATGCTTTGATACTTGATACATCTATTGCTCATTGTTCCAACTGGATGCAATATCCTGCAGCCACCCTCCGTTTCTCATGGAGAGCTGTCATGGATGTGTTTTTTTTAGGGTGGGGAAAGATGATAGATAGATACTGTATATCTTGTTATCTCTGAAGCCTGAATGGGATGCTCGTTGAAGAGCTCTGTATTTCCTCTGGATCACATTTCCCTCTGAGCATCCTCTCTGGCAAGTTCCAGCAGCTGTCTCAATCTCAACCAGAGCACTTTTAAATCCATTTGATCCCCAGCACGCCAATTTATCTCAGAATGTCAATGTTATGTGCCATACAGAGCATTCTAATAAATGTTTTTAATAATCAGTCAGCCACTTGAATTTCATGTTTTTTGAGGTTGCTGTTTTCTTCTTAGCCATCAAGATAAAACCCCAGAAACAGGCAGTTTATTTCTGGGGCCTTGGTTGTGACTGGCACTGACCTCGAGGCTCACTGATTCCTCTCAATCAAACAATCACATCTCTCAACCTTTTCCCCAGAAATTCTGCCACTCTCACTTGGAATGTCTTATACCCCAGTAAAACACCCGAGAAAATGGACCTATCACGATGAAGAGAAATACTATGCATGTTTGTCAAACAGTCATTTCATTGATACAAATTCGCTGTAGTTTAGCATCAGGCCTGCATGGTATTTATGAGACTTGCATACATAAAGACATTTTTAAAAGACACTTTCATGCACATCGATGAGTAATATTTGAAGCATCTCTGTGGAGCTCAGATGGAGCTGGTCTCCACACTGGGACAAAAACACTAGCACAAAAAATAAAATTTAAAACAAAAACACAAATGACTACATGAACAGCAACAGTTAATGGACAAAATTCAATATTATCTTACCTTGATCAACCCCTTTTATGAAGACGTTTATGAAGACAGGGTTACCTGACAAAATACAACAAGATCCTATAATGCCAAGACAGGCAGATTTCCAGCAGGCTAATAGCACCAGAGTTTGACGGGGTGAATAGGGAGAAACTGGGGCTACAACAAACACAGCGCTGAGACAATAGGCCAGGCCCATCACCGGCCAATCAGCACCCACCAGTTTTGTGGTTTGGGAATCTGCTGAAAAAACAGAAACGGCCAAAGCTTGGCAAGCTGAAGTAATACTGATGACTGCATGGTTTTGATTGAAAGTAGAGGGCTGAACTGGCTTTAGTGGAGGGCAAGCCAGGCATTAAATCAGAGTCTTTGGCAGCTCTGCTTCTGATTTTTGTCTATTTATCAAAGCAAACACGGTCACACTGTTTAAAAAGTCTTAATATGTCTATTAAGTTTGAACCTTAATACTTTTAAGGTTGTTAGGGTTTTTTTATGATCTAAATTTGTCCCAATGGTTTTTACATTTGCAGTGAATATTACCATGTACACTATGATGACACATTATTAAGTACACATTACATTTTCTCTAAATCTAAGTAAAAGTTAGCATTCATGATTTACTTCAGTGTACACTAATTCAAAACTCTCAGACAGCAGATTTGTGTGTCAGAACAATGTTACTACTATCTTATCTGCACAGTGTGAATGCACAGTGTGTCCACGATGGGATGGAAAATGATTTAAACTGAGATGGCCTAGTTACATTTTATCTCTGTGTTGTGATTTTGATCACAGAAAACATCTCCTAATGCTCCAGCGAGAACATTCAAACATATTTTGTTTTTTTGAGCACAGTTTCTTCTCTTTTTACTCCTGATTCTCCTTTAGTCAATAAACGGCTCAAGTGACATCTAAATCATCACATCTGAACTGCCTTTCTTTTAAAAGATCACTTCCTCCTGTCATGTCGGACTCTGTAGCAACTCTCTCATAGGCGTGCTTCAAGCTTGTTGCACTGCCCCAAAGAAGTGGGAAAGTCTGCGACTGCAGCTTTAGAAAAGAAAGGGCTGGATATTTGTGGTCATTCAGACAACAATGTGTTTACTGTCACTTCTTAATAGAAAGTAGTGTTTGTGGTCATTTTCTGTTTTGGTGACGGGAGGATAAAGGGTAGACAGAATGTGGATATGAGATGCTTGTCGCTGTCAGATGCAGAGGATGGTGCTGATAGTTTTTATCATCGAGACATTGATCGATTTTTCACAATACTGCGGAGTACAACAACCTCCTCCTGCTGAAATTCCACCCTCAGGACTGGTAGCACTGGAGGTAAATGGAGCTGGCAGATGTTTGAAGAAGCAGCTCACACCAGTACAGATCCCCTCACCGTGCCCTGACTGGATGTTTCCTTCATTCTGACCATCATCTGGCTGTATTTCCTCCTTTCCCATATCCAGCCGGGCCTCCGTTTGCTTTCACACACACACACACACACACACACACACACACAGGCGCGTGCACAAACCCCGAAGATGAAAGGAGAAGAGTAGCTCCATTACCTGCATTACAGCAAGTTGCTCAGACCAATTGACAACAACAAAATGCCCCACAAAAAGCATTTTTTCTCCCCGAGATTTGAGTGCTGTACTTACATCTAACTTCATTTTTATAGACCACAGCCTATTTTCTTCCATCTGGAGTGTGGCAGCCAGGAGGGCATTTGATATCCTCCCATGCACCATCAAAGTGGACAATATGCCTCTGTGACAGAAGAGCAAATCCATGTTTTCTTGAATCCATGCAGCTTTTGAGAGATTAATTTTGTTATGGAAAGTCTACATTTATGTGGTCTCATCGGTGGCTAAGGAGCTCATGCAGCGCTCGGGAGGGTAATGTGACAAGAGTAATTACAAGGAGTGTGTGGCTGCCAGGCCCTCATTGTCGTGGTAAAGTTACTAAGCCCTAGGCACGCCTGAGCTCCTCCTGCACGTGGGCTCGTTCACGTGCACCTGCACTGATCCACACTCTTGTGTCCTCGTATTGTGAGCTGTTTACAGGCTTTGTACCATTGAGAAACTCATCGCTCAGTTTTATAGTTATGAGATTACAGTAAAGTCTAACAAGGATGCTGATTCAGTAGTTCCTGAAAATTTGACATTTCAGTGATAATAGTGTATCTGTTACCCTGCTTTACTTGAAACTAACTTTGAAATACATTTATTCAAGTACAAATTTCCAGTATTTTACTGAAGAATTTCCAGTTTATGTTGTTAATATTTGACTTTTTATTCCACCACTTTTACCTGACCATGGGTCAGTTTGAATTTTTAGGAGCCACTCCTGGGATTAGCTGATGAAGAAAATCTGTGTGTAAATTTGTACTCGCAGTGTACAAATCTGTGTACATTGATCAATAAACCAAAACAGAAAGAGAGACGGACAGACAGACAGAAAGTCTCGTAAAACAGATGGCTGTTCTGGATATGTAGAGTTTATTTCAGTTACATACCCACACTGTGCAGCACAGTAACCCTCACATGATACAATCCTTACTTTGATTGTAACAATGTAACAAAATATTAACTTTCATGCCACTAAAGCAGAAAATATTATGAATTACAGGGAGCTAAACTTCTCCCCACATCCACAGGTATACAGGTATTCACTCTGGCATCTCTGCGGGGCCTCCTCATGTGAGGCCCTGCAGGATGAGCGCCCGCCGCTTCCCCTAATGGCATACATTGTGAGAGAGTACACATCTATCTTCTTCCTCTGCTTTCTCGGGCCTCTGTAGAATTTGCAGAACATATAATCAATTTATAAATTATGTGTTAATATAGATTGAAGGCTTTGCACACTCAAACAGCTGTTTTCAGTTATGACTGATGTGCTTATAGCTGCTCAGGATGAAGATGTACGAAGAGAGTTGTGAGAGTCATGAGAATGATAACTCACTTGTTCCACCACTAAACTGAACAGGACAGTCAGTGCGATGTCACTCTAACTGTGTGTGAGGCCACAATCTCATCAAGACAAATAAGTTCAATGACTGTTGTAATGGACAGTTACGGTTTAATACATCAATAACAATAATCCACTAATGTGTTATATTTAACACACTGTTAAAGGCTCACATTTCTGTACTTTGTATTTTGACATGATTGGTGATTTGACTGAAACAAAGGATCTGAACACATCTTCATTCAATTCAAATGAACAAGGAACAACAAAGGAAAAGCTTAGATGGAAAAAAGGCACATGTGCATGGAAATAAATACAATCAAAACATGATGAATATTCAATTGGTGATTTAAGGAGACAGATGGAACAGTGTAGCTTTAAAGCTGCTGTAGGTTTCATGAGAGAGGATTACTATAAAAATCACAATAACTGCCTTTCCATTGAGTGTTGCCAACAAGAAACTGGAAAGCGTCCACGGACCGGCTGCAGGTGGTATCAGTGTTGTGTTCCACCAGTAAGAGATGTGAGAGATCAACAAAATATGAATACATGTTCAGACGTTTCCTTGACCTCCCAGTTTACAGCAATCACTGGGATGCAGCATTATTTCTTGAAAATGATGTTCACAGAAATATGTAAAAATAATTGTTGATTAGGATTCAAGGCAATGCAAAGACATGGCTGTGAAGTTTTGATGACAAGCAGACAATGTCTTTGATTTAAAATTCTTGATAACAATAAAAATGTCCTTATATTAATAGCAACATATTTTGTGTGATGTAAATCGACTCTTCAAGTCCAGTCCTGTACTTCTCCAATTCCAGTTTTTCTCATTTGTTTCTGTCACTTACCTGTATATTTTTCATTGTGTTACATGTGTTACTCTCCCTGCCTACCCCACCAACAGATCCCATCCTATCAACCAGCGGCTTCGATCCATCTTTGTGCTAATTGAACAAGCAGCTGAGCATCAAGTGACCTTTCAGTATAGACAAAATGTCCAAATTATAACAACAACAAAGCTGTTCTACAGGAAAACATCCTGTAGATCATGTAAGAGCAGAGGTGTGAAAGTGACCGAAAGGAGACAAAAAGTGTGAAATGCTGGTATTTTCCAGCTGTGCCGTTCACGAGGCACAAGGCCACAAAAGCCTATAATGGCCCCTGAAAGTTATCGACATTAGCGGGCAAAATGCTTCTAAATCTTTACGTCCCAGCCACGCTTTGCCTAAATGCTTAAATCAACTCCTCGGAATTGAATTTTCAAGCCTTCAAATGGCTAATTTGTGCAGCAAGTGCTTTCAGCGTTTTCTCTGCAAATGAACGGTGGCTCTAATCATAAGAGCATGTGGATGGCGCTGCCTCTCTACACCCACCCATGAGACAGCCGCGTGGACCGGGAGAGAAACATTTCCACTTAACCACTTAAATGAATATATCAAGAAACTAATTTGCCATTTTAATTGCGTGATTTAGGAAGACGCTACTTCACTTGCCCCTCTTCCATCTTGGTTGATTTCCAATGTGAGCGCACATTAGATTGATCTATGAAAGACTGCAGAAATCACAACACTTAAGTCTTTTCATTTTCCCTCCCTAATTAAATAATTGAAATTCCTGTCAGTGTCTGCACTTAAGCCACACACAAACATCGCAGGCATGCCGCGTAGCTGAATGAATGGTGAAAGGCTTGTTTTTATCTCTTCTTGTTTGTAGCCTGTTCTTTTCTTTGCCTTCTACCTTTTTCCTTTTTTGTCTTCCAAGAGCCACAGTTTCATTCCATCTGTCAAGCCCAGAAATAGATCAGTACATCCATTTTGTTGAGATTTGCCCGTCCCATTAAGTGATTGCTTGCAGAAATGGCAGGGGACATTTCTTCTGATACGTTCCCTGAAACAGCGCTGGCAGACATTAAGGACATATTATTGAGTCCCATTTTCTCCCAGCCACAAGGATATCCATTAGAGTGGCACACAGCCCTAAATTTTTCCATTTTCTCCCTCACCAAACTTGACTTTACACATTATTTCTGCCTCTGTTTTGTAATTTGCAGCCACAAATTATATCAGGGAAAAGCCATCTCGTAGCATGTGGCTCCTCTTCCCAGGGCTATTTGCCAAGACTTGATTCTGAAGTGTCAAAATGGGCCCATCGTTACGGCTAATCATGACTGACAGCAGGGTGCTTTAAAGTCCATACAAGTTGGCCCACACTGGAAACTTTTTGTGTGTGTGTGTGTGTGTGTGCGTGTGTGTGTGTGGATTTTTATTCCTGTGCACAAACAGTGACATGCTGTCTTATATACACCGATGCTTTACGGACAGAGCACATTTCATAAGCACAATTCTGCTCTCTTATCAAAATGTATTTCTCAGGTCGACAGTCAGATTTTGCCTTCATGCTTCATAAAATGAATGTAAAGATTAAAAATGTAAAGCAAGATCAAAAGATCAAAAAGAAGAAAACGACTAACTAGACCCCAGTCTGTGCATATTTCAATGAATAATATCTGATGAAAAAGCGTGAAAGCCAGGAGTGACCAGGAGTGGGGCGCTGCTGCAATTACTTGCGTTTCACCTCCAGCCTGTTCATGTCTTGTATTTGAAATACAAATGGATGATATTTGATGATGAATTTTTAGCTTCTTTTAGAAATAATTAAAAGCATGCCCGATTTTGTTTGCAATATGCAATTCATTGTTCAGTGTTTGTTATGTTTGATTATATCCAAGGCAACCATGGTGTGAAGTGTTTTTTTCTACATTTAGCACTAATAGTAGTTTTTCAGGGAAGTTTGATGGATGATGCTACTGTGGTGATACTGTGTACAGTAATGTTTCTGACCTTTATTCGTAGCATGAAAATGTTGTATCTGCATAGCCCTAAATCCAGCATCTACAGATACACACATCTTAAAATAATGTCAAACAAGTCTCCTTTTATTTGGATTTTCATGTTTGATGTGTTTGGCTTTAGTGTTGCTGTGTAACAGCCTCTGCAGTGAGATGTGTCATGGCTTGTGGATCACTGTCTCTGTTTGTTCTTCAGGTGCCTGACATTGGGCTCTGTGTGCTCAGCTCGTTTGAGGAAATCTATGCTTTGCTGAAATGAGGGTTCTTTAAAATCTCCACCTGTGTCTGTCTGAACCCGGCAGCCCTCTAGTTGCCTTACACTGAAGATCACAAAGTACTTTGACTTCGCACAGGTTGGACTTATGTTAGCATGCCAGCTCTTTCACCATCATCCCAATTCGCTTGAGTGTATTTCACCTCATTTTGAAAAACACCGTCATTATCTGACAACTACTGTATACATGTACGCATTAGCAAAATGATATCCACTTGATTGTGGCCTCGGCGCGTTGCTCTCCAGTTTATTGCTCTGCGATAAACACAATGGCCCGAGGAAAAAAAAAATGCATTCAAGACCAGATCCACCAACAAACAGGTCAAGCCTTTTCACAGTGTTGTGGAGAGCACAATCACAGAGGCGTCAGAAGGCAGCTCAAAGGCCACAGCAGCCCCCCGCTGGGCTGACATTCTCATCGTGCCTTGCCCATTAATTCTGTCATTGTTGCTGCCCTGGCCTCCTGGAGTCCTATCAAAGACTCAATAACCACTGCTTAACCAAAGTCCATTGCCAATTCCCCCCATCTCTCTCTCCCCTCTCCCTGTCGCTCGCTCTCTGCTATAAACCATCTGACAGCATGCGGGTGCGCGGAGCAACTGCCTTTCACTTCGACATGGCCGGGTTGAAAAGGCCATTATTACCCTGTAATTGTGGGAGTCAAACCCAATTAAGCAAATCTGTATGGGGGCAGATGCCGCCCACCCTCCTCCCCCGCCACAGACACACACACTTCGTTTACCCTTTTCTCTCGCTTGCTGTCACTCCACTTAGGCCAGCTTGATCTCCGATGCGGGCTGCGCAAGCCGCGACTCGGACCCCCGGCCGGGAGGGACATGTTGCTAATTGAGTTCTCGCTGGTCATTTGCGCCTTCCAAGTGAGCAAGAAGAAAAACAGAAAACTGCTGCCTCATCTGCTGAGGCCATGGGAAGAACAAGTGAAATGCCACTCCTGTCGGCAGCCGGCGAAGGAAAAAGAGGCGAGTGAAAGCCATTTAATCCACAGGGAGGGCGGCGAGGAAAGAGGGGCTTAGGCCTGTTCGGCCGCTCCAGCAGGGATCCACGCAGCGGCGAGGAACTTCGCAAACGCTCCCATTCAAGCAGCACGCCACCCCCTGAGCCCGACACTTCCTGTCTCAGGGAGGGTTGGCTCTGAAATTAGGAGAGTAGAACTAAGGCAATGTTCACGCTTACATGGATAAATCTGAAAATGCATCTTTCTCTCTGTGCTTTTTTGCCTCTCTGACCCACTAAGCAGGTGTTTCTGACAATGCAGCATTTGTATTAGCTGCTCTTTGGTCACAGTGAGGTGGTGTGAGACTGCCATTTAGTTTCACTTCATTCATTCATATTTTGCACATTTATTCATTATTTATAAAAGAAAGAAGTCTGGGATATGGCTGGTAGCATTTACATGAATCTAGCTCTAATCTCATAGAAATACATAAATAAATAAAATTTTCAGCAAAGATAGATATGTTACTTTCATAAAATTGTTCATGCCTATTTTCTTTTTTTTTCTCTTACCTGACATAAAGAGGATTATTTTGGACCTGTGTGATGTTATTCCCTGTTTCTCTCTTTTGACATTCGGTCATTAGATCATCCACAATCTCCACAGACAGTCCAGAACCCCGCTGCAGCTCACAAGCCAGATGTGGAATCATTTTAGGGTGACCATATTTTGATTTCGGAAAAAAGAGGACACCCGCCGCATGCGACTCTGTGCAAAGCGCTAGTCAATTTAAGTACATGCTTAATAGTCCCAAGAAAAATAGTGAAAGCCGGTCATGAATTTATAAGACCCGCCAGGACACCCCGGACAGGACGTAAAAAGTGGAAATGTCCGGGCAAAAGAGGACGTTTGGTCACCCTAATCATTTCATGTTTTAAAATGGTCAAAGTTATGGTGTTAATGAAATTTTAACTGGGTTAATTTTTTGTAGTTTGGAAATAAGGAAGTGACACAGCAGTACTGTTTGAACGTACACAGAAGAGTGTTGTGATAAATTCAGCTTCAGAGTTTCTCAGACAAGACCAAACTTATTTGTATTTATTGTGATGTGAACGGAATGAATACGAAATATCACCTGCTGACCAATCAGACCACAGACACATAAAGCCCTCCTGTTTGCCAGAGGCAGACTACACAGAGAGTTAATTTTCCCCTGTGTGCAGTCTGACAGGCTTGAATTTGTCATGTTATGCTTTCAGCATCTTGTTGGTGCAGTACAATATTTCATTGTTTCAATAACAATAAACATGCATTTGCATAAAGCATATATGTGCAAATATGTGTTCACTCTCATGTTAAATATCCCTTTATCAAAGACTGAGAAAGAAAGTTACATTTTCTAATTTCACTTATAGCAGATTGTTTATACAGAAGATGCGACTACTCTCACTCTGAAAGTAAAAGGAGTTCAATCCAAATACAGGTAATGATAATAACTGTAAAAACCTATACTGCTTTTATACTTTTGTGGAACGAAAGAAAGTGATGCATCTCACCTGGGGAACTGAGAGGAAGTGACACGTCCTATGTGAGGCCTGCAGCTGGACTCTTTTGGTTGTAGGAGTCATGTGATTGGCTGAAAGGTGAACGGCTGTGTAGTGTGCATACATAAAATAATAATCCTTTCTGACATATACTTAACTGAGAGTATACAACATTGTTAATGTTTTACCTCATTAAACACCTTCAATGTGTTTCGTAAATGTATGCTTATAAAGTTGTGGAATTTTCAAAAACGCCTGTTTGGAACATTCCACAGGTGAACTGGATCGCTGGTAACAGGTGATGGACACAGTTTGTTCATATGAGCATTCATTTAATAATTTCTGAAAATTT
>JBCAUF010000028.1:22474522-22493727 GCA_038406115.1 Haemulon aurolineatum
TGATCCATGTTGTTTAGGATGGCCTCCACCGTCCTCATTGTGTCTCTCTCCACAACTTCCTCCAGAGAGTCCATCCTAACTCCGATCACAGAGCCAGCCTTCTTCACAAGCTTATCACATGAAATTATTATCTTATTAAATTATACTATTTATCAATATCATATCCAACTAAATATCTCTGTCATGCAATAACTCATCATCTGGACACAGATTCATTTTTGACCACGTGTGCATCATGTTTACACTTCGAAGCTTATTAACTGTAGCCAGGCTTGTCCTCCTCTCATGTATTAATTACCAGTCACAGTAATGCTCAGCCTGATTTCCATGTGTAAATAATCAATTAATACACCGTCAGATAACTTGATTCTCTCCCATGGTTGCCGTCTCTGTCGAGGGAGGGACAATTGAGGAGGCCAACAGTCAGTAATTAAGCAGTTCATAAGGCAATCTCATTAATTATCCCCTTCACTGGTTGCTACATTCTCTGGGAGTCCTGATTACATGCTTATTGACTCTGAATCCTATGACGAAATGTTGCTTGCTCCACTTCCTAATGGAGTCTAAAAGAGGAGTCATTTACAAATGGCTTTATTAGGCAGAGTGCCCACATGGACCTTTAAAATGTTACTTGAAAATGCAATTTCACCTGTCATTTGCAGGAGGCTTTCATGCACTTAAGCAGAGGTCATACAAACAGCAATGTAATTAGCGGTCTCCCTTTTACAGAGTCTGCTGATTTGAAAAGCGTTACACACCTTTTTCCCCTCCATTCAGCATTAATCATTCATTTTCTGGGGGGAAATTGGCAGGCTTATGAAAGACAAAACGTCACTCTGGCTGGCCGCTGCATGAAGCTCCTTCTTGGAGTGCATTTGACATACATGGGGAGAGCTGACAGGCTTTGCTTAGTGTCATGTGTTAACTTACTGTTGCAGACATTTGATTTTCTGTGCTGTGGAGAGTTGAGGGGGGTCAGGCGACACTTTGGTTATAGTGGTCACTTTTTCATATTTGAAGAAACATAATTTATATAGAAAGTCTCTTGCCATAATAGAGATCATTCTGAGCATGAAAACTTCAGCAGAGAGAAAGAAAAACACGTGATGCAATAAATAGAAATGTCCTTGAAAAATAAAAATAAAAATATGGATAAATGTAGATATCTGGGTGCATATCTATATACAGGACAGCTCTGTGAGGCATAAGCCTAGAACACAGCACAACACAAACTATTAGCACATTTCTATTGCAATGGAAGGACCTCTCAAATGCGAGCAAATGCTGAAATTTGCCAAACCTCCTCAAAGCCCATCCCAGCTCACGTCGAGCCTCTCAGCATGACTCTAAATGCAGATAACGAAGAAATGGAAAATGGAGGCCAAATTGACCCTTTCACAGCGTGTTAAGTCAGTTTGTATGGGTACCTGGAGTGGCTGTCCCCCTCCCATCAATAAAATAATTTAAGAACACATTATACTCCTTTAAAAGGGCCCATTTGTCAGACCAGGTGACTCTTAAAAGACCCTGCGGATTAGAGACGCCCTGCATCAGGTACTTTTAATTCAGCCACAATCGATATGACTTAGGCTTCTGTTGTGTTGGGAGTGAATATTAAAAAAGGGTATTTCAGTTAAAATGTCTCTTGTGCATAAAGTCAATAAAAATGGATGGGGGGTAGACAGAGGTGGAGACCATACACTCTGTGCTGCAGGTCTACATGTAATTTGTGGAATCTGCATGGGTTTTCTTGAAAATAGTCGTAATAATCATAATAATGTAGTATGAATAATGTCAGGCATGGAACAAAATGAAAACCGTTTCCATAATATACTGTAAGCATGCTGAGATGGCATGACCCCCCCAGACTCCCACAACCTTATCTACGAGTTCTTTCCCTTTGTTGTCAGTATGCCACTGATTTTTGACACAGACAAAGCAGAGTCACCTGATTCACCATGTCACATCAAACATGTGCATCATGTCAATGCCACACACAGTTTATCTAGTTTTATTATTTTTACATACTGTATGTGCTTGAGTAAAATGAACATTTGTGTTTCATTCTATAAACTATGAAATTTCTCTCAAATCCCAAATTCAATGAAATGGCTGCCATACATGTATAGTGTAAAAAAAGTGGTTGCACTAAAAGTAATCTATTGCAAATATTCCATATTTCAAACCTATAATGACTATATAACAAATATTTTGTTTTATCTATCTGTTATTTCTTGGAACTGACTAAAGGTAAATAATCTGAATAAAGGTCAGAATCTAAAACAAAATTCTGACCATCTCTGATTTGCTTCTTAAATGGTATGTAATATCTCAAAATCCTGCATGGTGATCTAAATGAGGAGGAGAGAGGAATAAATAGCAATAAATAAAGTGTTAAAGAAGGATTGTAATTGTAAAAAAATGAATGGAACAGTTTGTGCTCCACAACTGGACTTCGTAAAATGATGATTTTGAATTATTTGATGATGTCTTGTGCTCTCTTGCTCCAGGCTTCCTCCCTGATCTCACAGTCCAATACAGAATCTTTGATCAAATACAGACAAAATGGTCATTCACTCCCTCTACAAAATTGAATTGGCACCTGTTATATTGACTGACATTGGTTGACTGTTGTAATACTGTTAAAGTGATGATAACTGTGACTGTTCACTACAATTAAACACAAAATCTCCAAGAGGCAGGACTGATTGATCTGCTCAGACTGGATGTTAGCACAGAGTCTAGCCTGCTGTGAGTGCTCCATCTGGACAGCTCCAGGATCAGCACTCTGGACCGCAACCCACTTCCACATATTTTTAATAGGGGTGCCCAGATGGGATCATCGAAACTCTGGGGTGCCACACCTGTACGCATTTGTTATTTCACTCACATGAACTTTTATGAAAAAAAATATACATCATTGATTGAAAAGAGTCAAACCTAATAAATCACTAATACATTTCTGCAGTATCTGATACTTTACATGAATGCAGTTATAATTCATTTAAATCAATATATTTTTCTTAATAGTTCATATGAACAAAATAGCAAATACAAAGCCAGCCAGTCGTCTGTCACTGTAGCCTCACGCCACCACCACTCGACCATTGGCTGTGCCACCCCTTGGTGGTACACCAGTTTTATGGTGGTGTGTCTTACTCGTATTTGGTATGCTGCTCTGACATCTCTGCCAAGTTTTCTTCCAACAGAAACATTTAATCCCTTAAAAGGAAGATTCATATCAGACATTATCCAGAAATATATAATATACAGCTGTGAGATCTTATAAATGACAATGTCTTAATATATTGTTTTACTTTCAAATTATCTTTGCAGGTGCATCACCAATTATATTTGTTGTGTTCCAGACATTTTGTCTGGAACAAAACAACTTCGTTTTGCTGTCTGCATTTAAGTAACCACATTTGTCATCCACACTTCTGCCTTTCTGCTTTGGAGTTGATGTTTTCTCCGTCTGTTTGTCAGTGAGTGGAGGTTCGCGTCGGCCGAGCGAGGCAGTGATTTGGCATGTTAGTGAGTGTGTTGGGGCTAATCAGACAGAGGGGCCACTGTAATGGACAGAATCTGGGCAGAATCACAGCTAGACCTGCCGCGGTAGGGAGCGGGTAATACAACTAATTTCTCCACTGTCTCAGCGACCGCACAGACGGAAATGGGGTCAACAAAGGTGCAGACGGCATCAAATGAACAGCTGTTGCCTTTCTCATTGTAGAGCTGCCAAAGAGGAGAATCTTAGCAAAGCTCAGCCCGTGCCCCCTCCCCACCCGCTTTTTGTGTAAATGCAGAAGAATGTATGTACAAATTAAGGGCAGGACCTGCGCATATTACTTTCATTCTTCATTTCTGAAGCCTGCCTATCAGTGATAGCATACTGTGGGAACACTCAGTGCAGCTGTGTGATGAAATGTGCATAGGGTTACTCATAGATTCCTTTATTGGCTGAGGTTTGTGCATTGGCTGTGATGGAGAAACAATTGGCTATTATAAAGACGCCTCTCGTAGGGAAATAAGGTGCTAGTGTGTACATTGAAAAGACTGGAGGTAGCTGTGTGAAGTGTGGGTCTTTGTAATAAGATACTGTGTATGTATTAATGCAGGTATTAAGGTCCAATGGCTGGAAGCTCTGAGACTTTGTTGTCCCATTTCTCTGTGATTGGACATGTCCTATTCAAATCACAAAGAAACAGATGTACGATGCTTCATTTTATCAGGATGCTGCATGTATGTAAAGTATTTTCAACCGTGTGAGCTGAAAAATAAGGGCCTAAACAGTCAGTAAGCTCCATACATATTCTTCTATATATATTCTCTATATCTTATAGTACTGAGTCAACTCTATGGGCCTTCATTTATTAATAATCATATACTTTTTTTCTAGTTTAGAAGAAAAAGTTATTCAGGGAATTATTGTTGTTATGAATTGTTGTTTTTGTTTTGTCTTTTATTCTCAGTTTGGTCAGCGTTGGCATGAGACATCTGACATGAATTTATCCTTATTTTATTTATCTTATTTATCATGACTTATGGATTCCCAGACTTTTTTTAATCTGCACAGGACAAATGCAACACGTCATGATCAAGGACATTTTGATGGAAAAAATACTCAAATCATTTGCCTGTATTGGTATCACAGTGAATTAAAGTGGGACTCATTGCGCAGAATGATCCACATCAGAGTGGATTGATGAATTGACATACATGAAAGAAAGAAATTCCCTGTGAGCTCTTTGACAGATGTTGTTTTAGTGGTCAGATTTTTTAAAGGACCACTCCTCAAACCCATTCTTGAGTACAGTTAAAAAAAAAAACTTAAAGCTAATTTAATAAACAATTTAGTTAATATTGAGTGACATCACCTTATACTGTAAATTTGCTATTATTAACTAGACTACCATATTTATTGTCATTAACATGTTCCGATATACCTGCATTTGATTACTGACCATCACTACAGAGACTGGAACATGAAACTGGCATTAAAGGAACTACACTAAACTGGTTTTGTGCTTGGAGAGATACTATTCAAATCCAATTTTATTTGTATAGCCCAAATTCACAAAACACATTTTGCCTCAGAGGGCTTTACAATCTGTACAGTGAGACCCTCAGTTCAATGAGGAAAAACTTGCCCACCAAAAAACCTTTTAACAGGGAAAAAAGGTGGAAGAAACCTCAGGAAGAGCCACAGAGGAGGGATCCCTCTACAAGACGGACAGACGGGTAATAGATGTCACATCAGCAGAAACATTTTTGCAATTATAATGAATGATGAAAAGTGCACAGTAGCAGTGGTTACCAGTACTGGTAGGTTACAACGATGCCACAATAATGGACATAAAGAACATAAAGATATAAAAACCAGCAATTTCTGTTTATTAAACTCAGACAAAATTGAAGTTATAGTACTTTGTGTCTTTAACACCTTAGAGATGCATCATCCATGATATAACTAGTCTTGCATTAACTTGGCCTCCAGCACCAGTAGTCTGGGAGTTATCTTTGATCAAAACATGTCCTTTAATTTCCAAGTAAAACAAATTTCAGTATTGCCCTTTTTCACCAATGCAACATTACAAAACTCATCTATTGCATGCCAGTCCTCCTCTGTGGTTATCATTGAGGCTTTTTTTTCAGCTTTTTTCCCTGTTAAAGGTTTTATTTGGGGGGGTTGCTCACTTTAACTGAGGGTCAAAGGACAGAGGGTGTCACTCCCTGTAAAGAGTGTAAAGCCCTCTGAGGCAAACTGTGTTTTGTGAATTTGGGCTATATAAAACAACATTTGATCTGGTTTCATATTTTAACACTTGATACTGTTGAGTAGTTACAATTCATAACCAGATTATACATTTGTATGTAAAATCTTTATTAGCAGAGTAACAAATGCAAATGCAAATAATCACTCCAGTACAAAACCCTAAAACATTTACCTGAGACAAAGACAACAGCTCGTCTGTGTGTCTTCCTTTGAAAAAATGTGTACCAATGTACAGATATGGTAGATATGAGCTGTCATCAGTGTGCATCCACTGTGTGATGACCCAGCTGGGAGGTGGATACACTAAGCACACAGATGGCAGCTGCTCCAGCAGTTATGATGAAAACACCATTGAGGGTGTTTGGGTGGCTGGTAGATAAGGAACCTTTGGAGAGGTATGAATCACTTAAAATGATATGCTGCCCACACAACAAAACACAGCCACCAAATGCATAGTGTACCCTGGAGCTGCAAAGATCCTGGCCTCTGCTAGTCTCTGTGAGATAGAAATCTCCTTCCATGTATCACTGGTTGGTGATTATTTACACAGTACAAGGAGAAACTCAGCTTTTGAGTGGGCTGTTGTGCACTGAAAGGAACAGAGTTGCACTGTTGCTTGTCAGAATATTGTTCAAGTGGTGAACACTGTGGCTGACCGTTAAAGCTAATATAGAGGTTTGCAAGCCATTTCTTGATATGTATGTTTGGGTGACAGTTTCTAAGGGTTAAAAATCTCTTAAGTTAGAGAGAAATATTTGAGGGATATTTTGACATTGCCATGATAGTTCAGTCATCTCAGCTCCAATGAGGTTCTCACTTGCTGCAGTTAGATTACTGTAGACTGCTAAGAGCTAGCTAGCTACAGTAGCTAGTAAACCCTCTAATAGGATATACTGGGGCAGATCACCGCTGTTATCACAGATATTGATTGATTCACAGGTGATGTTGATGCAATTTGGACCAAGAGCAGAAAGCGAGATTTTGTGTGCCAAATGTGTCAACATTTTCATCAGTACCATGCCTGAATATGTAGCGAGAGAGGAACATTCATCCATCCACTGAGCAACTCAAGCAGTGATCATTGTATGTTTCTGCAAACCATGGATATGTTGAAAGTTTATGTAAGTTTCAGTTATCATTTTTTTGTTGTGACAAGCCTGTGGTTTTATGCATGTGCACAAAAAACACTTGAGTTTAGGAAAAGATCATGCTTGCTAAAAATCCCAGTAGGATAATGTCCTGATATCTCCCATAAAATACCTAGTCTTGTTACCACAAAGATGGCTGCAAAATATCCAGATGGTCACTAAAATTACTCAGTTTAGTCAGTTGAAACAGGAAGCAAATGGGGGTCTTGAGCAGTGGTCTGCTGCATGGCCTCTCCAAGTCTATGTTGATATCGTGAACAAGTGTTTTCCAAGATAGTACACCCTCCACAATATGTCCATCCAGTCCTATTAGAGATTTCCAAACTTAAGAAAAACGAATGAACAAGACAAGAATTAATTAAGCACATTCATCCAGGATACCAGGATAACGAGCAGCTCAGCCAGAGAGAGGGAGGGAGAGAGAGAGAGAGAGAGAGACAGAGAGAGAGAGAGAACAGGAGAGAAAATGCACATGCCATCTACGGCTGAGATGCAGTAAACCTTCCCCATCAGGAGAAGTAATGGATTAAAGGCCGCTGTGGCTCTGCAGTTTGCCAGTCAATGTTCTTTCGCTCTCCTCCAACCCAAGCCCCCCTCCCTCCTCTGTTCTCTTCCCGCTGGAAGAAGTTGATTTGCCATCAATTGCCATCTTGGCTGGCGCCATTAATGCACGCCCACAAAAGGATGACACATCGCATTATCACCTCACTCCCCTTCAAATTAGAGCTGAGCGATGCCTCAGCGCAGCTTGTGACTGGTTAACACTATCAGCTATTTGTAGGGATTGTTCCCTAATACGCAGCGTCTAAAGATTTCATCAGGCATTTGATGACGGAAATAAACCACTGCCCACAGGGAAATTGAACTGATTAATGGAATTATGCGTTGGAGGGGAGTCGATACAAGCAGCAGACACTCACATGGGGATGAACAGGGCTGTCTATCATGGGCCAGAATGGAGTGGCTCGGCCGAGGAGCCTCGGCCAGGGACACACTCACCTCGAGCGGGGCCTGGGTTATGTGTGTCCACTGGAAAAGCCAGGGATTAAAACCTGTGCCGCTAACTGTGCCTGTTCTCAGCCTGCCTCTACCCTAAATGTGACCATATGGGTCCCGTTGGATACTGATCATTTTATGTCATCAATCTCACAGAAAAAGCACTATAAATCTTACCGTGTCAGGTAGGAACAGGACTGAAATGCCACTTCTTGTGCTTTTGTGCTCTTATTCCGAGACAGTTTTGTGCCCTCATTCAGACTGGCCCCCCTCCGCATTGTTAAGTGCTCTCTTAGTCCACCCTAATGCACCTCTACCCCGCCACCGAAATCGTAGGCGACCCCCTTCCACCATCATAGCCCCGTCTGTCTGTGCTTCACATTACAATCTCTTTTTGCATGAATTGTTTCTAGCTCTTAAGGAGGACGCAGATAGGTTGCTTCAGGTCCTTTGACAGCCAGGCACACAGTTGGGGGAAAAAGCAGCAGGCCTATTCACATTCACTCCCTCCTAGAATATGCACCAACTACTTGAGTAAAACACATAGATCATCAGAAATGCATCAGCTCGTGGGCATTTTATGTGAACAAAAACAATAACGGAGCCTTCCTTTATTGTTACACAGCTTACCATAATGAGAGTCAGGGCAAACAAAGGAGCTATTGTGTGGATGTTTACACACAACCAGCCCCAGGTGTCAGTGATAAAGTTGCTAAAAGATGTGTTTGTAATACATTCTGAGTCATTTTGAGTTAAATTTTTATAAGTAATATTTATTTCTGTATTCACACAGTCCTCACAGACAGCCATGGTTTGTAGCATGTGCAGTAGCTACTGGCTATATTTCATAGCGCCTAACTGATTAGAAACTCTGATTGATTTGCGCACTGAAAGGAGAATGTCAGAGGACAGCAACAAAGAGAGACATTTCAACAAGATATAGAGCTCAATTCACAAAGCTCTGTAGATTGAGTGGAGCTGCAAGATCTCCTCAAGACGGCCAGCATGCATTATTTAGAGAGCCCTGTGTCATGTGTTAGTCTTGTCCTGTTGTTATCTGTGATGACAACCGCCCGTGACTGTATGGTTGCTAATGTGAGCTCCTCAAAGAAGTCATGATAAGGTAACATTTTGAAAAATGGAATGGTTTGCTTGGAGACCCTCACTTATTCAATAAAAGAATTATATAAAAACAGAACTGACTGAAGCAATAGCTACAGCATACTATTACTGTATTAGCAATTAGTTGTTTTAGCCAGTTTCATCTTTGTTTCCTCTCAGTCCATCCTCTCTGCCAAAGTTATTATGCAAATCAATAACATTAAATTCGTTTTACATATTCATATCAGCTCATATTAATCTCTCTGAAGTAAATTGCAAAGTTATTATCAATGATTTAATTCAAATTTCTCCAACAATTTCAGTTCTCCTAGATACTCCTGACCCTGCTGTATTTGTTCAACACAGAGTGATATGCGTGCCGTATGAGATATTTCAGATGTTTTAATGTTGTTGATCAGTCATGTCAAATAGGTGTTGGTTTCCACATTCCTAGAGTTTTTTGTTTTGTTTTGTTTTGTTTTTTTTTACCACCCTATGAGCTTGGACCTCTCTCAATGAGGTCATTTATACACACTTCTCAGAAATCCCAACGCAGACATAACAGATAATTGGTTCAAAACTGAGAAGAAATTCAATTTGAATGTAACTGCTATTAAATATGATTCTTATGAGGGTTCATGCTGCAAGAACAAGATAGACTGTAGTATTCTTCCAATAAAATGTGCTTCATGCTCACGTTTAGTCAGAGTATTTTCCTGGATGTGCCATGAAGGGATTTTCACCACACTGAACTGTTATGATAATAACAATAATGAATATTTCTCTTCACGTCTGGTGGCAATTTCAAGTGAGAATTCTTGTGGATGTATTTTACACCCTCCGGTCCAAATGAAGTCACTTCAGTTTGTCAGGCATCTTGTGTTTATGTCTTTGTAGTAACGAAGCTGAAGAACTTTGTTCCACATGTTGTGTGGGTGTACTCCTTGGAAAAATGTATGCTCACTGACTTTAAGACAACATAACTTTCATTATACAGTAAGATGAGGAGAATGATTGATTAGGAGATTTTTTTAAACTGTTCTTTAAACTGTTTTTTTAAACAGTGGTAGAGAGAGACCATTATGGGTTTTAATCAATACAAATAAAAAAATAGAATGATATAACATAATATAATATAATAAATATAATAAAAAAACATAACATAATAAAACAATTCAATTAAAATAGTTCCATGATTTTGGGAATCAACAGTACATCCTTAACGACTCAAATGTCTGATGGGTTTGAAGGTACCTCAGGCTGTATGTCAGGTTATAGATTTTCTGAGACATAAGCATGTACTGTATGTGCCCATGAACAAACATTCTTGTGTTTATGGGGAACACACAGAATGGTCAATAGCTGCATGAACTGAAACAAGGGATATGTAGCATGAAGGGCCTGAGTATGAACATGGTTTGTCCGTCTTCAAAGCTTTAGCAGGAGCGCCCTCTGGTGTATAATCAGTGAAACTGGAGGGAGTCGAATCTAAACTCACTGAACAGCTGAAATGTTGCACTGTCTTTATCCCTGAAAGTAATCAGTGTTTTATACATATTAATACATATTAGCAGTAAAGCACATGAGTATTTAACCCAGCAGATTTGTGTATCTTCAGTGGTTTTCTCTCCACGACGATGTGTGAAGCTCAGAATGAAAACAAATAAGATAACAGTGATACTTTAATACATTTAGAGGACATCTTTCTTATGTAACTGTTAATTAAATTTGACGATTAAACTCATTAAACATGATTTATAATTATTGGAAGCATGTTGAGCTGTCATTACTTCTGATAATTATATTTCAGGTTTATCAGACAAAGCAAACATTCTCAACTCTTTTCTAAATGCTCTTCTTGGTGTAAAATTAAAGTGTCCATTCTCATGTCATTTGTAAGGCTCCATTATAATTTGTTAGATGTTGATTTCTTTTAAAAAAATTGTTTTAACAGATGACTTAGATGAACACATTACATATTTATATTTTCTCCAGTCAGCTTTTAGCAATGAGTCCTCTGACATGGACATATTTTGTTGAAAATGGTTTTAACAGCGTAAAACATTTTGCTCTCTGTCCCAGAATAAAAGCTCTTTTTTTTCTTATATATGGAGGCCCATTTCCACCACTTGACTTTCTCAAAAGTCATTATTTTCAGTAGGTTATCTATCATCTGTGAGTTTGCAGTTTGTGTGGAACAGATGAATGGTCATTCAGAAAATTTCATCCTAAAAAGTGTAAATGAGCGCATCGGATAAATGATCAGAGAAAGCAAACATTTTCTAAATTCTCTTCTTGGTGTCGTAAAATTAAAGTGCAGATGTCATTTTGTTGTCGTAAGTGCACACGCAGGGTTAAATACGCTCTTATTTTAAAGTTCCCAATACATCACACAGACTTTTTGTGATACCAGAAGCCTTTTCATTAGAAGTATTGTGTGATGAATGAGTAAGGAATCTTTGCAGGATTCAGGTCACAGAGGAGCTGTTTCGTTGTAGGACTGTTTATGCTGAGCCTTTGGTGACACCTTCAAAATAATTGCAATCCTGACAGAGAACGTAGAGAATGTAGGAAGCTTCAGTCCTACAGACAACTTGTTAATGCTGTAGAAAATCAAGTCTGAGTCAAAGTGGGTTTTCTCTTCTGGTCAGGGGAGTAAAGTGTCATTTAACATTGCACTGGTGACAATTAGACATCCTTGTGGAATACAGACCGTACACAAAGGAGAATGCTAGTTTTTGTTACTGTTGAAACGCCGTTCATGTGCAGGCTTTTAGGCTGGGCTCAGTTCTTGAAAGGCCATTCAGAGAGGTCTTTTTTTTCTGTGGTAATTTTATCTGTAACACAGAGCACTTCTCAGAGATTATGTGTCCATCAGAGGCATTGTGGTGTCCTCTTCAACTGATTTTCTGTCGCGTACCTCTGCTCACGCTCCAGCTCCCTCTCTGTGGCATCAGGCACATCATCACTTCCCGGGAGATTCCAGCCAACCTGTTTATTGCCTAAGTCTATCTTGATTACTGCCAGTCAATTTAGTCAAATGTTGTCACTTTAAAAAGCACAGGTTCACATTCCCACCAATGGCAACAACACAGTAAATCCACAAATGCATGTTTAAAAACAGAGACGAGCCAATTAGGACTTGAATTTAAAAGCAGAGGGATAAGATATCCGTGCAGTGCCTCTCCTTCAAATCCCCTTAGTCAAGGCTTCTCTGCAGTGATCTGCTTTGCTGCAGATCCGGCTGAGACTGGAGTCGAACGCTCACGTCTGGAAAAAACCAGACCTTTCACCCATAAACCCCCACCTATCAACCAACATACACACTGTAATGAAACCCTCAGCTCATCATGTCGTCACACTGTCCTTTGACGTGGAGAATGCATGTTGTTTCATTCCCTTAATGTGGAATAGATGCTGAAAACCTCAGAGGAGAGCGGAAAGCGGCATTATGGGAGTCTTTGGCAGGTTCTCCGAAGCGACTGAGGGGGAATAAAGTAACTGTGAGTTAATCACTTCATTTTTCTTCCTCCAGGTTTCATCCGTCTCCCTGTGATACTTACCGCTGGCAGCCACAGAGGCATCAGATCCGGAAGTGATGGGAGTCAAACAGACCTAGCTTTTGGGTTTAAATGCTTTAGCGAAAAAATGAAAAAAAAAAAAAAAAAAAAAAAAAAAAACAGACAGCACCCTGAACCCCCCGGAGACAGTGTTTTTAAGCTCCTGGTGGTTTGTTCCTCAAATACATTAAATAAATCCCCTTTCCACTGGCAAGTCGATAATGAGATTACACACACAGAGGCTGTGTGGAAAGTGGGCCGAAGAGAGCGGCAGGGCTGAGTCAGGCTGGAGAGATGAGAGATGGAGGAAGAATAAATCAGGAGACGGTGGAGGACGGGCCGGGGTGCAGAAATAAACTGAGAAGTTTACATAATGCTGCTTTGGCACAATGAAATACCTAAAGAAGATGAATAGAGCTTTCTCACTGCAGACATTTTATCATACACAGGTATCACTATAGTAACATTATTAATTGCCTCATTGGATTGCAATAATTGCTGTAATGGAGACGCACATTTGACTGTGGGATCATTTGCATTTGTGTTTATTTGCCTTAAACAGCCAGAGCGCCTACTGAACATTAAAGTGACAGTCCGGGGTATGTTTAAGCCATTGTCAAACACATCGTAGCACCGAGTTAGACCCCCCCTCGAGATAAGAATTTTGCCGACCACTTGCTTCTCTAGTTCCACCAACTTCAGCAAAGACTGCACAATAGCAGTACACAGCGGTGTGTGGTGCCACACGCAAACCGCAACTAAAAAGCCACTTATAATGCACAAATAATGCTCAGGACAGCACCTAACTTCATCAACAGTACATACAGGGTCCCAGCACGTAGTACGAGCCATCAGACATCTGCTAGCTTGGCCTGGTTTCTTTGACAAAGAGACCGAGGTACGTCTCAATTCACTAATTTTTGCCTCCTCAACTCCTCGCTCCTCCGTCCTCCGCTTGTGACCCGGAAATCGATCTCAGTTCGCCATCTTGAAGGACGTCCCACTTCCTTAAATGCAGCTGGGGGACGGAGGATGGAGGAGGCTCTCTGGTGTTTCCCACGCGGAAGTGTTTTCAGAAGAAACTAATAAAAAGAGGCTTGACTCACAGCTGGACCACGGAGGGAGGAGGACTTTAGAAACATCATTGTTTCTTATGTATTAATAAACTTTACTTTACTTAAGACGATTAAATGCGTGATCAAACGTTATGTTCTTCAATGTCTGTCTGTGTGGCGCTGTTGATGTTTCACCGTGATATTAATTATGTCATTATTATGACATGATGTGTGCAATGAGGAAGAGATATATCAAGAAACAAAGCATAAATAGTGTACATAAATATACAACCTACTTTCTGTTAGACAGACATGAGTGTGTCTGTGCATAGGTCCATAATATCACTCAATGTCAGAAAATGTCATTGCTATAACGCCCTAAGCGATGTTCAGAGACATTTTAAAAACAGGTCAAACTTTTTGTCACTTTATGCCACGTTGTTAATGAATTAATATTAAATCAAAAACATTGTTCTGCTCATCTGACAGAGATCATAAATACAGAGGCAGGCTGTAAACATTCAGCCGTGACACGTCATATTTAAATGACGACGCTTTAAAATGGCAGCTCTGAGGAAAGGACGTCTCATTTTGCTAAATGCTGCTGCCTCGACTCCTCTCTCCTCGAGTCTCCTCCTCGCCTCCTCCGCTCGCATCTCACGTGGGCAGGACTAAGACGGAGGAGAGGAATCGAAGAGAGGAATCAAGGAGGGTGAAATTAGTGAATTGGGATCTACCTCAAACACGTCCATGCTCTCCTCCTGTTTGTGGGGGAGCCCTGATGAGTCGAAGTTCCGCAGCTCAAGGAAGAAAATGAAGGATAAAAATGCTCATCAGCTCACATTTTCTGGCCAGCACTCGATAATAACAGTTATAAACTGATATGCAAGATACACAAGAACTCTGATTGCATTTTTATGAAGTAATAATCCTAAATTTTCTTCCTTGAGCCTGTATTCCAGCAAACATGGCAGGCAGCAAGGGTGACTGCATGCTGAGAATTGTAACTCTGTTTGTGACACATCATTCATTTCTCTTTCTGTCTGTCTGAACACATCAGCCATGGGTAAAATGTTGATATTATTTATCAAAATGATTGTTGTTGGTGAAAACATGCCATTCTATTGTCATATTATTTGTAAGGCTCTGTTATAATTTGTTAGCTGTTGATTTCTTTTTTAAAATGTGTGTTAGTAAACAGATGACTTATGTGGACACATTACATATTTATATTTTCTCCAGTCAGCTTTTAGCAATGAGTCCTCTGACATGGACATATTTTGTTGAAAATGGCTTGAACAGCATACAGTAAAACATTTTGGTCTCTGTCCCAGAATAAAAGGTCATTTTTTCTTACAGATGGAGGCCCATTTCCACCACTTGACTTTCTCATAATGCTCTTCATATCTCTTCATAATGATTCACTAACTCAAAATAGTAAAAAGAGCAAGTCATTATTTTCAGTAGGTTATCTATCGTCTATGAGTTTGCAGTTTGTGTGGAACAGATGAATGGTTATTTAGAAAATGTCATCCTTAAAAATATAAATGAGGGCTTGACAAAGCGCTTTAAATTTGACTTGCCCCTGTCTGTACAAACTCTGCACAGTAACCATCTGAGGAGTGTGTGGAGCTAGAACCTTCCTGTTCAGAGTTTGCTCGTGCTGCAGCTTCCTCCACCTGTGCAGAGACATGCAGGTTAACTGGTGACTCTGAATTACCCGTGGGCGTGAATGTGAGTGTGAGAAGTTGTGTGTCTCTGAGTGTGTCAGCACTCTGTGTGATGAAGTGTGCAGGGTGTACCCCGCCTCCTGTCCAGGGTCAGCTGGGACTGGTTCCAGCCACCCTGGACAGGATAGGAGGTTAAAGATAATGTATGAACTCTTTGCCTCTCAGTGAGTCTGTCCCCTCTTTTAAGCCTGTGTTCATTTAAAAGCCTTATTACTTTTTGCCACTGCTAATTATAATCATTATCACCCATTTAGAAAAATATGGTTATTTGCTTTCTTCCAAATGGCTGCATGAGAAGACTGATTCCCCCCCCAATGTCTGTATATGAGCTATGAAGCTCGAGCCAGCAGCTAGTTAGCTTAGCTACACACAAAGACTGCTAGCATAGGGAAAGCCTGGCCATGTCTAAATGTAACTGAATATGTTGAGCAGCATCTCTAAATGTGACTGTTCAACATGTCACATCCCACTTGATTGATCTGTGCACAAATAAACGTAAAAGTAAAAATGATAATGTTTAGTTATGCCTGCAATCATATTTAGCACACAGACATAAGAGTGGTATCCACAGTGAGTGAGTGTGTTTTTGCACTCATTTTTGTAACTTTCCATTGTTTTATTTGCTCTAAGTAATCTCTTCTCTCTTGCTCCTTTACACTTTTCATGTGCTGTATTTTAATATTTACTTTTCTGTGTGTAATGTTTTTTCTTTTCACCATGTGTTGTTGTTGTAAAGCTCTCTATAATATCCGTGTTTTTGATGCTCTTTGCTTGTCATGATGATCGGCATGATGTTTGAGGAGAAAAATAATCAGAGTCATTCATGTCAGGGCTGCAGAGTGTCTGCAGCGTGTCTGCAGTGTCTCGTCCTGAGGGGACCCACAGGGGTTTTGACTGGTTTTTACTGACCTCTGTTGGTGACCAGTGGGAACAGCAGCAACATCAGCAGCTCTTGTGAAATGCTTGTAGCCGAGACAACGCATTATATTATCATGTGCAAAAAAACAACACATCCGATTTTTGGTCTTGATGAGCTCTCTGCCGATAAAATGCTGGAGCCATTTCGTGCTCGGAGCAACAAAAAGCTCACCCGCTGCAACTTTCCTATCACTTCTTGCAAAAACTTCTGGTTTCCTTTCTTGAAGCCTCTCAGCAATCTCACTCAAGCAATGAAGCGTCGATTCACTGTGTAAATAGATGGACACAGCAGGGCATCACAAGAAAAGCCTCTAAGCACCTTTAAAATCACTTCCTATTGAATGAGCGGATCCAACCTGGCTGCTTGGCCAGAATACAAAGAATGCCGCTCCTCGCGCAGAGTTCACATGTCGGCATCCTTCAAACATTTCTCTTTGAGAGGCTGGTGTGCGGCAGCTACGCTTTCCTTGACTTCATTTTGCAAGTCCTCTTTGATCAGACCTGCTTCATGTATCGATTTTCATGCTGAAAGATCATTTCAAATCTTTATTGCCACAAAATCCAGCAGGTGCACTGCAATGCACAATATCTGTTTTCTGTGCACCTGTGCATTGTATCGAATGTTTACTTTTCTATATTGTTACCCACAAATTTGGTTGCACATTCTTTGTTTAGGTTTTTTTTTTTTCACTGGTGCCATGGGCTCTGGCCGAACCACATTTTGATGCAGCGGCTCGCACACAATCTGAAAAGGGCATTGGCAAAATTCTCTAAATGCTTCGAAATTGGCCTGGAACCTTTGTGGATTGTCACATCCCTCTATCCCCATCTGTTATGTATTTTTTCTGCTGTATGAAGTGTTAATAAAAGAGAAAGGCCATAAAGGTGATCTTTTAAAGGGCACCTCTTCTTCTGCACTTAGGAAATGCAAGTGGGGTCAGGAGCATTATGATTCATTGGGGAGAAGTTTTGAAATTGTTGTTAAAAACTCTGATTTTATTCTATTTTTGGTGAGGTTCTTCCCAGTTTCTTTCACATCCATCTCAAGGGAGAGAAGAATGCAATACCCTTGCATTGCAAACCCCAAACCAAGAGCAGGGCTCATACATTCTACAGCTGCCCTGTGAATGTAAAAGGAAACAAAGTTTTGAGATAAACCACATTGGAGAACACCGCCTAAATGTTTAGTTCTGTTGTTTAGCCTACAGAGCAGTAAGACAGTTTACTGTTTATTATTTGAAAACGCATTTAAAGGCAAATTAGTTTTGTACCTCTCATTTCTTCAAAAAGGTTGTTAATGTCCCGTCTGCACAGATTACAAGAGTGCTTTATGACTTTGTTGTGCCGATGAAAGAGCTGATTTCAGATCAGTGTGAGTTCAGCTCACTTGCAGTGAAATTACCAGTTCTGCTGATGTGATGTGCGCTGTGCAGCGCTCCTCTTCTGTCTGACTTCCCTCTGCTCTCTTGCTCTCTCTGCGTTCCATTCACATGCATGCACCTGGCTACTTCATTAGGCACAGGCTCAATATAATGCAGGCCAGCACAACACCATCACGAGCTCTAAAACATGAATCACCGCCTCTGTTACTGGACCCATGAACATTAGAGACACCATAAAGTGGACTTTTAGGTAGAACAATTGTATTGGATTGGGTTAGACGATACAGATGCACCTAATAAAGAGCCCGCCAAGTATACAATAGAAGTCTTTGTGTGGTTGAATGTCTCTGAACACACAGCAGTTCTGGGTGTGTGCTCACTGTAGATTAGTGCCAATTTTTGACATGGCACTGTGAGGCTATTGCTGAATTCCTTCACATCCTCAAAGGCCTAGAAGAATTCTCTAATAATTCATTCTAACATTCATTATGTTTGCCCAATATAATTATTGTTTTAATCATCCTCAGTAGTTCTGTGCTTCTCTTATTCTCACTGATGTTCTTCTTTTCTCTGCTGCTTCATCGAGTTATTTTCCTCCAGTGCATTAAAGTCACATCTAATCACTTCATCCAATCCCTCTTTTTTGTTCCCCATAGTTTATTCTGATGTTTGTGGCTTGGAAAAGAGGACGGGAAGACAGATGGTGAAGAAATAATGTTTTGAAGTCTGCTATAAACTCAAGGTAGTTGATTTCTTCAGAGAGAGGCAGGGTTGCATGTTTATAACTGTGAGGAGAGAAAACACATGACAGAATAAGAAATATTCCAGTCAAAACATGCAAAAGAGCACATAACTTCAGCCTGAGTTTAGAGGGCGTCTCACTGGTAATTTCCCCTGGGAATCAGACAGCATCATTCTGTTGTTACAAAGCTTTTACCTCATCTCATCATGTCTCTCAGTCTCCTTTCATTTGATATACTGTTTACTATTTCAACCCATTTGCGAGTCATTATTCTAAGTAATGCCTGCCTCACAGCTCCCATTAACTCCAAGCTGCTCCTAAAGTGCATGAAAAATACCCTCGAGAGGCTCCGGCTAAATGTATGCGCAGCTATTCCACCTTCACAATCACTTGCTGCTGCTGTTAAGTAACTTTCACTTCCACAGATCTGAATGGGGGAGGCGGGCGGGGAGGAAAGGTCTGCGGCGCTGAAAATGCGTCACGTGAAATGCGGCAAAACTCCATTTCAAGTGCAAATATTGACACAGGAGCTGAGCTGAAGCCACCTCCTGTGATCTCACCAGCACATCTGACAATTTACCAACATGCACATTACAAGCACATCAGGGCTACATTATGCAAAAACGGGGGAGGAACAATTGATTCCTGCCAGTTCAAGCAGGCACAGGTGTGTTTCCTCTCTCCTAATCCCAGGAGCTCTACACACACATGCACGCTCAGACACACACACACACACACACAACAAGCACATTTGTTGTGATTAGGCTGATGATGGATGGTGGAGGGATCATATTCCT
>JBCAUF010000028.1:22505702-22517008 GCA_038406115.1 Haemulon aurolineatum
CTCATCTCATTTATTTCTATTTAATGCAGTAATGGAGCAATATATGAGAGGCCTCTTTGAGCCACATATGAGAATTATGAGAAAAAATTAAGAAGCACTACTGGAGCTATATGAGAGACTGCTTTGAGCCACACATGAGAATTATGAGAAACAATTAAGAATTATAAAATGAATCCTCCGATTTCTGGGGGGAAAAAAAAGCCACATGCTTACATAGCGCCTTTCTAGTCTTTTCGACCACTCAAAGCGCTGTACAGTCACGTCACATTCACCCCTTTTACACACACATTCATACACTGGTGGCTGAGGCTACTACACAAAGTGCCACCTGCTCATCATTATCTCATGCATACACATTCATACACAACTGCAGGTTCAGTATCTTGATACTTCGACATGTAGACTGCAGAGGCCAGGGATCAAACCGCCACCCTTCTGATTGGTGGACGACTGCTCTACCATCTGAGCCACAGTTTTACTCTTTTCCAAAACACTGCGGCACATTACAGCACGTTATAAAATACAAAACCAAACATTTCACTTGAAATAAAAATAAATAACCTGTGCAATCAGCAGAGACATGTTTCTATGTAAATAACAACTATTGCCTGGTAAGTGCAATAAAATGGGAAACAAGAACGTCCAGCCTGGTGAAACTAAAGACTGAGGAGAGGGGACTTGTTAAACTGGGCACATTAAAACACTTATCAAAACAAACATTTCACTTGAAATAAAAATAGATAACCTGTGCAACCAGCAGAGACAGGTTTCTATGTGAAGTGCTAACAATTGCAGGAACTTGCCTGCTAAGTGCAATAAAATGGGAAACAAGAATGTCCAGCCAGGTTATATTATCATCCAATTATATCACATTAAGACTCATTTGAGAGCACAGTGAGACTGATCAGGTATCTCTCACTGAGACTTAACTGCAATTTGTTTCTCATATTGAGACACTTTTGAGAGCTTTTAATGATCTCCTTTTTCTGTCAGTTGAGACAATATAGAAGAGATGCCAATGAGATGACCTTAAGAACTCACACAGTGATCACTGAAAGACAGAACTGAGACTCTATAAAAGAGATGCGAGTCAGATCATCTTAGGAACTCACACAGTGATCACTGAAAGACAGAGCCGAGACTCTATAATAGAGATGCCACTAAGATCATTTTGAGAACTCAAACATTGATCACTGTGAGACTAAACAGTGTCCATATCTCAGGAGTTCAAATCGAGAAGGATGAGAAAATGCACTTTGGTCTCGATTGGTGCTCATTTTTATCTAGAGATGTAAATGATACATAATGGAGGTCACATTTACGATTTTCGCTTGCTATGGGTAGAGATAAGCCACTTGGATATTGAAATGCTTACAGCTGGCCCAAGTTGATCAACATTCCCACAGTCACTTAACTTAACTCCATGTGTACAGTACGGAGTGGTGGGGAAGCATTTTTCCCCCTCTAATTCCAAACTTGTTTGGAGAGGAAAGGTCTGTTCCTTTGTACTCCTATACTGTTAATCAAACATCAAAGACAGCTATACACGGTGTCTTACTTGAACAACCAAGCAGCTTTCCAAATGAAAAGAAGATGACAAGCACTCAGTCAGTCTCATCATCTCCAGTCCAGCAGCCTTAAAGTGCTCTTAAAAATGAAAAATATTTCTAGTCATACGTAAGAGCACTATCAAAGAAAGAGAACAAAGAAGAGCCAAACTTTCTTCAGGTACTCTTGAGCAGGGCAAGGACAGAGGTTATATTAAAAGCTTTTATTTAAACACTTTGGCTTGAAAATGAAGCATGGACAGTTTTATTAAAACAATGTGCTTGTTAAACGTTTTTTTCCCCTCTCTCTCTATTACTGCCTTTCACAATGACTCGTTCAAGACTTTCTGATCTGATGCCCCCCGTCAGCAGGATGACTCCGTTTGTTAGCGCCTTCAAAGACTGTTACAAATCAGTGTTTTCAGATATGACACCACTATGGATTAGGATCGCTTGTTTGTGCACAAGAATAACTTGAAACATTGTAACACTGTTTGTTGATTTGCTCCCAACAGATAAGAGAGTTAATTGTGGCTGCTGGAGGGCTTTGTCATGTTAAACACATGAGCATATGAAGTACATCGTTTATGAGTTGTCACTCATCATTAACTGGAAGGACAGATACTGTTGTTTTTTGGGGGGTAAAGGATACTCTCTCTCTGGATAACTACAGGCTGGTGTGGTCATTTTCAACTTGAGAGGTCCTCCAAGCAATATATAGGTGTTAAATGGTATCATTTTAAAACAGGAAATGGCAGCCCTCTGAGAGCAGAGTCTGAGCTCTAGATCTGAACATTGATTTGCTCATGGCCAGTTTGCTGGGGGCTAAGGATACAGGGAGTTGAATGTGGTTCAGAGAGCCCTTTGAGGCAAATTTGACATAGAATTTCCCCAAGTTGACTCATTTGTAAACTCAGATAGCTCAGAACAGCAGATCCCACCCAGTCTCTCAATCACAGGTGTCAGCGCCAAAGTCCAGCTGTCGTTTTCGATGTGGTTGAGTCTGAACATCAACAATTTCTGAAATACAAATCTGACTGAGTCCAAGTCATGCGGCTTTCCTTGTTAAAAGTTTTTCCTGATTCAAACAGTGGGTGTCACGCTGCTGTGAAGCCCTCTGAGGATAATTTCGATTTGTGATCTGAGGCTGTCATATAACATTTGATTTAATTTGATCTGACTTATGTCCACACACCTCTGGCTCCTCCTTTTGACCCCCTCTGCTCCTCTCACTAGTGCTCCCCAGTCAGAAACACTTTGGTTCTTTAGTTGATCTCAAACCGTCTCTTTCCGGAGCAGCTCTTCCTTTGAGAAATGTTTTTGAACCTAAAAAAAAACTCTCTCTATTCTTGACTGTTTGGAAACTGCCTCATTAGCTACATTATTGCTTAGTCAGACAATGCGGTTTGTCCACGGGAATAGCCACAATATTCCAATACTCAAACAGTCTCCCTTCCTGTTTTAGAGAGCAGACTCACTCAGATGGTCTCATCGCTGCAATTGATTGAGTTTGTTTATGAAGTTCAGCGGATTCGTCTGCAGGCTCTGTTCACATGATTGAGGTCTGGAGGCTCATCCTTCACCCCCATCAGACAGTTTTCTAATCAGCTCCTCTGACTGCTCCTGTGGGCGTGTGGCAGCAAACACTGTTTAGTGTTATAGTGGGATCAGATGAGGGAAACAGCATTACACTGGACTTTCTCTCAGTGGAAACACTGGTTCACTCTGTGATCCTCTAATTGAATAAAAATGGCTCTGAATTGGATTTGTTTGAACACCAGATACAGCATATAGACCAACCTGATGGATATTTATTGAGTAAAATCAATTTGTCAAGTGAAATGAGTGTCTTGCATGACATTAGAACTGGCAATCAAGAGGAGAAAATTCTAAATAATTAAATGCAATTGTAAGTTATACAGTAGCATAGATGGTTGAGGCAGTCGGTTTTATTCAAGCACTAAGACTTTTGTGGTTGTGAAGTTCACATGTCGCACTCTGTTAGCTGTTAATCGATGAAGAGATACAGTATTTGCTGCAAAGATTCACGTTCCCAACACAAACATGACAAGACAATTGTTTTGGCTCGTGGAAAAACTGGTTTGGGTTCTAAAATAAGTCCTGGTCCTGGTCCTACCCTGTAACCTCTGCAGGTTTGCCAGTGAGTGAAAACTAACCTCACTTGAGGTAACTGGTTATTTTAGTCTGACAAGATAACCACATGGACGTCTTTTTTTTTGCCATCATGTTTTTGTGTGGACGATTTTGTACATTATTGCTAGATATTGTAGCATAAAAGTGCAGCGTCATCAGATAGGAAACATGGCCACAGGCAAGCTCCAAGTCATGACAGAGGAAAAGTTGTAGCAGCACTGTGAGACTCTGGTTCCTCACACTGCTGAGTGTTGAGTTTGAAACACCATCCCTTTTCCCATTATTCCCCCTGTTGGCAGAGGCTTTTTCTAAAACTGCACTCATCTTTCATTTGATGCATGTAGATCCGAGTTGTCCCTGCATTAGGATTCAGCAGACCATTATGCACATCGTAATACTCTGCTCTGAACAGAGGAGCCTTTGTTAATGGCTCCATTGAGTGGTGCGATATGTGACTAGCAGGGACAACTTAATTATTGATCACAAAGATGAACAGTATAAGTGGGGGCACAATTTAATAAGTATGAATAGTGCCAAACTTATATGGAATTTGTGGACAACTTTTATTTGAACTGATGCTCCAGAGTGGCTGTGAACTCACCAAGGTTAGCTAAATGGTCCTGGAATGGGTCCACCCAGCCATCACATATGCATCAGATCCATCAGTGTTTCATTTGACCTCCAACTGTCCACCATTTATTCTTCCCAGTCAAAACACTTCCTTAGCCAGCATTTAATCTTATTCATGCTCCATAATGAATCATATCTATGCTTCTCATTTCCATCCAATTTTCAGACTCTCCACTCACTCTCCAGATTTTTTCCCTACCATCAGTAGTCTGACAGTAACCACATACATTTCTAATCTTCCCCGGCACGGGTTTCCTGCGACTGATGCAAAGACTCCACACCAAGTGTGGGTTTGTTCTCATCTGATGAATTACCGGTTTTTCAGATGAGCTTTCGCTTTCATTTCATCAACTGATCACACAGAGGTGTATTTGCTTGGAAAACTGAGCTAATGGAACAGTACTGACACTTCTGCATTGTCTTTCATTAAAATGTACAAGACTGTAACGTTTTCTGATTAAAAAGGGCAAGAGTACATATAGAAATATGAATCATCATTCAGTCAAAAATCTAACTGAAATCACCTATAGTCTGCTACTCGCTGGGAATTCTGTGGGATTTATGAATGAATGCATGGATTATTATCCTTTTGGAAAAGATTATATGCTTTGAAAGTCTTGACATGCTGCCATTTGGAAAACTGCTAATTTGACATATGAACTGATACTCTTTAAAGCCCTTCATGTGCATCCTTTATCTCACTGAATGTCACCAGTCCTGTAAGTTTGGTGTGATTGTGGTGCTACAAAGAATGACCAGCCAATCACACTGTTATTTGTGCAGATAAAGCCATCAGCCTTACAAGACCTTCAGTGGAAAAGAAGGTTTTAAACAAAACAAAAAAAGATGGTGAAAATGGAGAGACACTGAAAAAAGAGGGAACGCCACACACTCAGCTCCAAGTAAAAAACGATTTATACAAGATGTTTTAACGACAAAAAACTGTTTGTTTACCACAAGTCCTAGTTCTCACTGTGCTCATCCTCATTTTCCCTTTCGAACAGAGTGGCAAGGCTCTTCACAAAAACCCAAATGAAGAACTGTCTTAAATTAATATTTTTAAAGTATTATGCAGGATGTGGTTAGGCCTGAATCTACTTTATATTCTCTTTTAGTTCCTTTTGAACAGAGTAAACTGTAAGTTTCTCGCCCTGGGCTCTACAATCAAAGCGCTGGTTTTAAGATACGTTTGAATGTCTATTAGTCAGTGGGCGCTGAGCCTCACAGGCAACCTGATGCCTGAGGACATAAGAAAGGCAGCATTTATATCCTCTTTTAAGCACATTATTATTGCCTTTCATTTATGAGCTCGGGCTGTCCTCAGTACAACAATGACTTACACCCACAGTGAGTTGACATGAGGAGTTCTACTGAACTTCATCCCTCGGCCCCTTTTGTGATCCGCCGTGCTTACATGAACAAAGCAGCACCACATCATCCCGCCCGTGGTCGCTACAGCTTGATCGGCCGCCTGCGTCCCCACTGTCAGCGGTGCAATCACATTATTTACCAGCTAATTAGAAACAAGGCCGAAGCTTTGAGCGAAACACGACTGAGCACTACGAGATGAAATGTCTCCTCACCTGACCTTGCTGTCAGCCAGGTCCGACCTGACAGCGAGCCTATCAGATGGCCGGCAGTGATTATCATGCCGAACGGCAACACAAATAAATGTCAGAAAAAGTCAGGCCGTTCATCCGTCTCTCTCAGGCGGAAGCGTCATTTACCGTGATAAAGATTAACTATGACTGGAGAACGTTGGAGCGCGTCGACGCGGCAGCCGTCAACTCATCAAACGCAATTCAGGCCTTCATTAGCAGGCAGCGAGCTCTCTGCTCTGCTGTGCTCTGCAGCACTAACACCTTCTTCTCCCAGCGCCGTGCCATCTCTCCACCCCCACCCTCCACCTCAGGTGCATCCGACATCCTAAACTGCAATCCTAAACATTGCTATCCAACTCGGGGTCGGGGGAGTTCCCTTATTTTAAGCCCCACACACACACATGATTTTTTACAGCTCCCTACACTCACATCTGCCATTCTCCTGTTGGAGTCGTTGCAAATCCCTGTGCAGTCCCTATGAAAGAAAACTGACACCGAAATTTACATGTGGATTAATATGACTGGGGGGGTCGCTTTTGTATGCAACACAAGAGATGCTGGTGGTGAATAAAAATGCATGAAAACGCTGGCATTAAATATGCCATCCTCTTCCCCCAGGTCCCCGGAGCTGGAGCCTCTGGCATATTCATCTTTCGCTCTCTTTCTCGCCACTCCCCAACAAAACTAGTCTGCTGAAAATCATCCTGAACCCCTATTCTCCAGCTAGATTTCAGCATGGTTACCAGAGTGCTGAAATCTTGTAACAATTGTTCTCTCTATAGCAATGCTGCAGGAGGCATTGCTAGAATAGATAGCTGGTTGCTATTTTCTGGCATACAAGCAAATAATTTGACACAGAGCAATTTACTCCCTGGGAGGCCCGCAGGCATGAATCATAAGAAGTGCAGGGGCTATTTTATTTTTCAGTTTTCAATGTTGCTGCATGGAATCTGCCTCTGTCTGCTGTGCGACTGTCATGGCAGGTAAGGCTGAGTTACTGTAAGGAACACGGCATCAGTGGAGACAGCTGAAATATGCATGGAGGCATGCACGGCCGCATGGATCTTCACACAGAGGAGCAAACGAATGGAGTTAGAAATGAAATCGATTCTTGAGGCTCCAACCTGACACCTTTCACTTCACTTCTGGAGCTAACGATTACATTCCACCCACTGGGCCCCTGTTACCTTCTGATGCTGGAGCACGGGGAGGAGCAGTGTTGATCATGATGGGCTATGGGAATAATGAGACCAGACCAGGGCAAAGATAAAAAATGTAGTTTTGAAGTAGGGGCTACAAATACTGCATGTGTGTGTATGCCAGACATCTCTGTCTAGCCCTACAGGTATGCTCCTACTCTAGCTGGCAATTTCCACTGGATGCAGAATGGTTGTGGCTCCACAACCACTGGAGATGATACGTTTCAATTCTAGTCAGTGTGTCAGTTTCCACCGGCTGCAGGTGTGATGCGACGCAAGCAGATATGCAGAGCTTCTATCTTTGCCGGACGCCAGAGCACGGCGCATACATTCAGCACAGACCAGATCGTGTGGGACAGGAAGTCATGCATAGACACAAAATAAAACATCCGGTTTATTTTCCAAATAAAATACGGCAGAACGTATTTCACACCTTGAAAACGTCACAATAAAGACACAATAAACTGTTTATATGGTTTCATGGTTCTCTTTATAGAGACTACAGCCCGCTATATTGTGCGATTATTCGTAAATTCAGTCCTCCGGACAACACTGATAAATCCTGTATGCTGTTTGGACCTAACCCTCACTGACAGATAAGTTACTTCTGAACTGACATCATGTGTCGGTGCATGGCTATGGTTAAGATTTGGTAGAGTTTAGACAAAAACAATGAGGACCAGGGTTAAGATGCATTCAGACCAAAAATGAAGCACATTTTTCACACACTGAGGTTAGATACAAAGCCAAAGAAAAGACCTGAATTGACATAGGGAGGGAGGGTTGGGGGCGGGGGGCAGACAGCTGCTGAAAGTTGGGGACAGACTTGGAGCCGCTGGATAAATAAAGAGTGGGTTTGGATTGGTGGAGGTGGAGCTCTGTTTATTTTCGAACCTCTCCCATCACTTCTCAGCGTCTCAGCGAGAGAGCCATGCAGTGCAGTCCATGTTGACTGCTGACTGGAGGGAAAATGTCCTTTACCTCATGAATGTACAGAGAGGAGAGAAAACGAGAAGAGACAGGAGGGAAATGAGACAGAACCAGAGTTTCTGGTGAGTTGTGTTCAAGTCAAAGGTTAAATCGAACACACACACTTGCTAGTTTATGGCTGATGTAGGATACGGCATATTCTGGCTGTTTACAGAGAATAAATATAAAGGATAACTTGCAAATAAACAAATGATGCTGAAAGTGACCCCAGTAATGCAAATTTTGAAATTTGTTTGCTCTGCACACGTCTTTGGAAGGTGTCACTTCAAAGTTGAGGACCCAAAATGCAGACACAGGACACATGAACACATAAACAAAGTCAACTAAAGGCAGCCGCAAGTCCAACAAAGAATAAGCCAAATGAGAAGAGTCCAAAAACAACAAAAAGAAATCCGAAGCAAACAGGAACATGAAGAGAAACACTGAGACACCAGAGAAACAGAGCAGGCTACCTGACAACTGAAAGAGGCAGCACACACCAGGGAGAGAAGACTAATGAGGAACAGGTGAAAACAATCAGTCATCCAGAAGGCAGGACAAGACACAAAGACACGAAGTGAAGTCAACTCACACACACGAGGGAAGACTCTTGAACATAAAACAAGGAATGACCAAGCAAAACTGACAAATGACAGAAAAATCATTCTGGTGGTTACAACAACTACATAGTAAAGGTTTGGGAAGGACTGTGGTCAAAGTTCTAAGACATCAACGTTGACTTGGCAGGAAAAAGGAGGCAGACATCTTTCTCCTGTGTCAATGTATGAGGTTTTGTTGTCCTACTGTATCAATCCAACACTGCAAAATCTGCCTGTCCACAAGTCTACGCCTTGCTGTTTACTGTCGCACACTGTGACATCAAGCAATGGTGACAAGAGATTACTTTCCTGTCCACACATGACTGCTGGAACCGGACCAAAAAGTTCACCCTGGACTCCGGTTACAAAAAACTCTGCTTTCAGGAGCCCACAACTGCAGTGACGTGTGGATGAAAGGCCAAAACGTGCAGAGAAACCCAAAGTTTCAAAAATACCCGTGTTCGTGTGGGCGAGGCCTCGATCACACAGTTTCCTCCTTTGCCGTTGATAAACAGGAGTCATGACTCCTCCAGCTGCTGCAGGGCTCTGCCCCATGAACTTCAACAGATGTTGGTACTGGACATTTTCCTGAAACAACTGACGCTGTCGTTTTCCTTGGTGGGATTTTGTCCTCACCCTTTGACTGAAGCGCTGCCTTTGGGACTGAGCTGGGGGCTGTAATATTACTGTTTACAGTGGTAGTCTCATTTATGCGGCCATCCATCTGACGAGCTTGTTTTTCAGATATTCCACCTACAATGAATCAGCTGACCTTTGCTGTTCATTTCTTTCCATTAGCAGGTATTTGACTCCCATTACAATAGGCGCACTGGGAGGAATGTTGTTATTCAGCTGCATATACATTGATTAAAAACAAAAGAAAACAAAACAAAAAACGATAAAATGTTCATGATTACTGTATCCAAGCCAACTGTTCACATTGTTGATGGTCTCAGCAGCGTTTCTGTTAGAGTAGGTGAGGTCAAGTGGGGGAGGCTTATGCAACAGGTCTATGTAGGCTCAAATGAAAGATAGGAAGTTAATTGTTAACAGCTCTGAATGTGCTCTGTGCATCAGAGGCTGGGAGGAGGCTGATATTGTGGATTAAGCTGGTTGTTCCTGATTAATTCGTGTAGAGATCAGATTGTTGGCCACCAGTCGTCCGCCGCCGCTGTGTTATCTGCTGTGGTCGACATAACGGTTACTGATCTTCAGGCCGGCCGGCACACTATTTGTGTGAGTGATTGTCCATGAGTGTAATGATAATCCATAAGGCTTGGCTTGACGTGCAGAGTTAAGCAGGATTGTCAAATAATCAATTTCACTCCAGTGACTTGCTTCTTGCCAGAGAAGCCGTGCCGCTCCTATTGGGATTTGTCTCTGATTTCTTCAATTGATCCGGGGGATTTTATAGACACATGGGCTTGACTGCTGTTGCACTTTGCTGAACTTCGTGGCAGTCAAGCTTGGCCGGCTTGCTTAATGATTTCTTTCGTTGCATATTTATCTACTGAGATGGCTGTGTTTTTCAAAGCAGAGTGGTACTAATAGTGCATCAATAATGTATCTGGTGGCCTCACAAATGAACTGTTTGATAGACACCAGCAGAGTGACTGGGAGAGTGTGAAGGGAATGCAAGGGCCCAATTAAAACTAATAATTCATCATATTTTCATAGAAATAAACATCTGTCTTGCTACTATTACCAATTCAAATGCTATTGAAACTGTTATTCAGTCTATAGTGAGCTCATGAAAGCTTCACATGTGATCTTCTGCTCGTGTCTGCCACATTTCTATAGCACATTTCACGTACAATAACATTCATTCATTAAAGTAAAGATGAATAAATGAGTCCAGGTGTCGAGGCAGAGGGGCTTGCAGGTAATGTAAAGCTACGCTGTTGCTACCCAACATGAGAGAAGCAGTTATGCTGGTTTCACACGTTAGTCAGCCTTTTGTTTGAATCTTTTATTTAGTCAATGTCATGTTCCTGCTGTGTGCCGCTGCTCGCAAGCAAGCAAGCAAGCAAAATCTGACTACTTAATGGTGCATTCATGGACACTCTGACATCCAGAGACTGACAAAAGCAATCACAAAGCAATGCACCAATGAGCTATACACAACTTGTTGTTGGAAAACCAATTCTGGAAGACGTGCAGCAAGTGTGAATGTTCTGAAAAGAATTATTTTGATTTGATTATTTCTTTGTATTCTACAGTTTTGCTATTCAGCAGCCGACTCCTCCGTCTCAGATGTCAGAGTGTCCCTGAAAGCACCAACTGGAAGAGCTTTCAAAAAACTACCTGCCTTTAAGTGTCACATCATGTGACACCAAGGTCTCTTGGAAAAAAAAAAAAAAAAGACACAAAGACCCTGAGATGTTCATTGTGATAGGTCTCCAACCACAATTTTCTGACATTATGTGACACCTGGGGCCACCTGGAAGGTTGACATTTAAGTTAAAAAAAAGCACTCAGTATGCCTTGGAGATGCTTAGCAGTGTGATTTGACTGAAACCCAACATGCAAAACAAACATGCCCACAGTGTTGCATTTGACTGAGCAACTGAGCCATTTAACTACAGCATGGAAGTACGGCCAGTTGTT
>JBCAUF010000028.1:22526787-22548813 GCA_038406115.1 Haemulon aurolineatum
GTACCAATATTCAGCCTTTTGTTTCTGAGTCTGAAACATTTCTCCAGTGGCCAAACCCAGTGTCCATTTCACACCATCTGTTCCTTAGGTGTGTTACAAATGGCAAATGTGTGCAAATGTGTGCACAACAGCAGACACACACACAGAGTCAACCCGATGAGGTGGATAAAGCAGCATCAAAAGGGACATCCCAGAAAGTGCACCATCACAAGACCAGCTAGGCAACATCTGTAGAGAGCTCAGAGTGAACAGGCTGCATCCTCATGAGATGGCCTCTCTCACTCAGGGTATGTGCATCTGTGTTAGCAGCCACCTGCTCAATCCATTGATGCTACCTTGGATTCCTCATTCCAATAATGCTAAACCTCAAATCTAAGATCTGTGACAATTGCCACATGCAACCTACACAGAAAACATCATAGCTGTGGTCACTGAGGCACTTGACAGTCGCTTCGGTGCCATCCTGAGCAGTCATGATGATGCAATAATGCCAATAACCACCATGCCAAGATTTTACTTCTGTTGACTTCTTCTGTTGAGAAAGAGGACATGTGCACAGCAGGGATTCAGGAGGCAACACCTTTGGAATCCAGAGCCTGCATCTGCCCTGAAAATGATGGATCAGATGAGGAGTTTTAGTGTTTGGGAAAACAAACAGGGCTGATAATGCTGACACAGCAGAGGAAGACGTTTGGTGGTTCCTTGATAGTATGAAAAGTACCGATTCCCATACATATAATACTTTGGGAACATATATTGCCAACATGCATTTCCATTGAAGGAACAGCTCTTCCAGAAGTACAATACTACACTGCATTCTAGTGCTCCAGTTAAACATCTGTTCAGTTAAGGAGGACATGTACTGGCCTAATCCCAAAGCAGATTGTCAGGTGACCACATGGAACAAGTCCTAGCTACAGCAGAAGGTTTTGCCTGGAGCTGTAATTTGATTGAATGTGGACCTACAGTTGGGATCTCATGTCTTCATTTGAATTTGTATTGTGGTAATCCAAAACTAACAGAAAGTGATAAAATTACAATACTTTAATTTTGTAGTACTTGGATTAGGTTACTACCTAGATTTAACATAACAGGTAATTAGTACCTGTATCACAATACATTTTAAAGTAATCCTCTCAAGCCTGTCTGTTACAAACTGTAGTCAAAGACGTCTATGCAGGCTCTGTGGATGACCCAATGTTTAGTATTGCAGAGATCATTTGGACAATATTCATTATTTATGATTAAGTTTGAGTTATATATTGGATTAAAGTCTATGGAGTGTCTTTCAGTCCTATTGTATGAATAGCAGCATGCCTGTACATAGCATAAAGTCCATTCAAATCTCAAAATACTGATTATTACGCACACTGATGATGATTACATGTAAAGTTTATGAATTATGCCTTCATGTCTATTGAAGCCCACTGAGTCACACTGTATTTCTAACTCAGCTGCTGTGTAACCTAAAGTACAAGCTCCATTGAGATTTCAAAATACTTCACTGATTTACTGTGAATTAACTCACTATGAGGATTTGCTTATGAGTTATGCATTGAAGCCCAATGCTGAAGTGTTTTTCAAAATCCTCCATTAAATCGCATTGCATCATAACTCAGCCAATACACAAAGGTCAACAGGTTTGTATTACAATTTTACTCTGAAGTCATGCCAGCATGCAAGCACATTCTCCTCACGATTTTTTTTCATCTCATGTGGCATCAATACACCACTACTGTAATGAAACTCATCTTCTGAATAGGGTTGAACAGGGTCTGTTTACCCTCTTAACAGCAGGATTTTTCTATATTCCTCTTTCCATGCAGCCAAGTTCTGAGTTCAGAGTTTTGGCTGAGCATGGTGAGCACAGTGTTTGTATTGTATATTTTATTCACTGTTAAAGGTTACGGTTGTCTGGGGTTAGAGACATTCATCTTAGGTGAATTCAATTTAATTTGTGGTGAATCCACCAACAAAAAGTTGGCAGCAGCATCTCTTTTCCTTCATTGTCGTCTCTCCATTGTGTTGTGATGGAGACCAAATAGCAGAGCGCAATAGCTGCAGTTTTGGGCAAATGCATAGTTTTGACACCAAAAGATGTAAGTGAGAAAATATTTTGTAACATAGCTTTATTTTTTTTCTCACTAGTATGAAATTCACACCGCAAGAGTGGTTGAAAAAAGCTTATAGTGGGCATTTACGGCAGCTAGAATCCATTCGACAGATTGTCACTGCAGACATCGGCATGAAAACAGCCTTTGGAACTTCTCAAACCAATTCTATAGTATAACCCACTGTCTTCTGTCACTCCATATGCTCATTTGTTCCCCCCCACACCCTCATCATGTTTCTCAAAATAACCCTTAATAAATTGCATCCCATGCTGTCATCCTCCACAGAGCCTTAAAGCCCTGTGAAAAGTATCACGTGTAGAATCGTGAGTCTGCGCTCCTGCAGTATCCACCTTACGACCGGAGATGTTGTGGTTAATTACTGCCCTCTCTGAAGATTGGGTGACAGTTTGGTGCAAATGACATTCATTAATACAACAGAATATTTATTTTGAAAGAGCTCCCCAGTTAGAGTAACTGTCTCGGCTATGTATCAGTGCAGGAAATACTGAGGACACTGCTTTGGATTCTGCAAGTACGCTGTTATACAACATGGTGTTATGGAAAAGGGTTAGCTGTAGGAGGTATAGGACGATCATGAAGCCTTGATTCGGTATGCTGATTTTGATGCAGTGACAACTCTTTTAATGGATAATGGATAATGGCATGAGGAATGTGAATATATATAAAACTAACCAGTGTGTTGATCATAGATTGTAAAAGGACAAAAACACGGGGTGTGCGTGTGTTCCCTCACATTTCATAAGAAATCACATCCCTTTAGCAAATACCCAGATCCATGCAAATCCAGCATACAGTATGTATAGATATATCAGTGTATTCATGTTTTGTGTAACCTCAGTTGCAATAATGGCAGATTTACTGTTTTAGCCTGAACTAAGATAACAAATCACACTGTCTGTCATGTTTAAGAATAAGAAATGTTATTTGTTGGAAATTAATTGCAACCAAGAAAGACACAAGAAAGATGTACTGATGAGGAAAATAAAGTTTAGCACCACTGGCAATGGACACCATCCCCCTCAAACCTAAGACCAAGACCTATCTCTTGCCTTTTTGCTCTAATTTCATTTCTGCTCTCCTCTCTTTCATCTTGTCTGCCATCTTCCCGGTGTGTGAGTCCAACCAGAGGTTGCCCCGTTTGTCTGGAACTGAGTTGGCACCCTCAGCCTGCCAGAACATGCTGAGTGATGGTGTCATGCTGCCCCTACATTGCTACTTCCAGTCTGAAAGGAAGCCTGCTTCAGTTTGTGCAATGTCTGTTTTCTGACACTACAGAAGTTAGGATTGTAATGAACTCTGAGTTCAATGAACATCTGACAGACATTGCCACTGCGTTAGCAGTTACAAGTCAGTCAAGCGGGAATGAGGAGAAATCTGATCTTCCTGCTGCCTACTGGGAAAGAGAAAGAGGCCCCAGGATTGGCCCATATCCTTTTACATTTAACTCTACATCATTCTTTACACCCAGAAAAAACCTTTCAAAACCAAATTCATAAATCTCACACAGCTAAATGTGTAATTTGTGCCATATAACAATCACATGAACAATAGCATGGGCAAATACAAAGCATGCATACAGTAGGATACAGAGACAAACATGAGAATCATCACAAAAGATGATAAAATGTCATGTAACCTCACAGTCTTCTATTGTAGTTAAGAGGCTGTGCATTTTTAGAATTTGGCTGCATCTTTTATCCTGAATCAAATGTCTTTCAAAGACGAGGACAAAAGAGACATGAGACATAGTGGGAGGCATACTGTATACCTATGCAAGGATAATTATCACATTCAACAGATGCAGTCAAGTGATGCAGTCACTCCGTCCCAGTGGTGCTGCAATTAAATCCTCACAGGTTCTACCTCGAGATTAGTATTCATCCATTCACTCTAGTTTCATCTCAAAACATTTCATCTGTAAAATAACCAACTAAAAATTGTTTGAAGTTTGTTTTACTTTGAAACACTCTACGATGGCTACATTTTAGTTTTAGAAATCTCCACTATCACCTATTTGGTCTCATTGAACTCTCCATGTGCACTGTTCTTACTAAAGAGAAGCAGTCATTGTCATAATTAGAGATACAGTAATACTAGTCCGTCAAACTTAATCACTAGGAAATTTAATGTGGCCTCTGCTTTCACCCACTAACACTTTTTCTCAAGCTTGTCCTGACCTACTAAATTCTGCGATATATATTTCATCTTTAAACTTTGAGTTAAATGTAATCTTTTAAGCTGTCTGCTTCATACCATACACTAAAATAGAAAAAAAAGATCAAACAAAGAAAGAACATTCAGAGCGAAGAGAAAAGAACATGATAATATGAATGAGGCATACAACAGAACCACCTTCACATCCTATTCCATTATATATTCATGCAGTATGTTCTTTTTGTAACATTGCCTTGTTACAACTGTTCAACAAGGTGACTCCTTTAAATGTTATACAGTGACATTTCGTCTTAGTTTGCAATAATTGTTTCTTAAATATTCTCCCACCAGTATTCCTCCTAATACACTGGTGCTTTATGTCTAAAGGTAGTCAAATAAAACCTGTGCAGCTGTGTGGCTCTACCAGATTTCCTTTGACACATTTTCAAATATATTATAGTACTATAGTACTTTATTACACGGCTCTATTGAATGCTGCACTCTGATTGGTCAATCGCTGTGTTCTGCAGTCTGTTATTTCTGGATAATAGACCGTCGTCAAGTATAACAGACCGTTGCTTCATGATGTATGAAACACGTCGGGCATTCCATGTGTCCTGTCGGTGTTTATTTCTCCCTAACAATCTCCGAACTCGAAATTATCCTTCACGCGTGGCTCAGCTGAAAACTTGAATCTTATTTTCTGAGAAATGTGCATCCATATTACCCAGTACACCCAAGTAATCAAAACTTCATCAATAGTCAATGTTAAATTCAATCCATTGCTTTCCATATTGCATTAGTCCAGAGCTGTTACTAACTGTTGACTGAGAGACTAGAGAATGCCATCACACCCATACATGGTCTGGACGGGCCCCGCAGTCTTTTCAAGCACCTGCTTATGTTACCACATGACGTGGTTAACTTTTCCGTGTTGCAGTTTCATAACGCTGTTCACCAAATATAATGAATAGCTGTGTTTCATTCCTAATTTTGTCAGGCACAAAGTCACATCCCTGGCATGGCTGACACAGACAACCCAAGAGATGCACCGCAAGAAAGCCCATCAACTGAACGTGACACCATGAACTTTCCATTTTCGTAATTCACTCTCATGGTGGACCAGTGACCCGTACTATAAAGCAAGCTCAGCATACCCAGGATCTCTTCAGTCGCTAAACCTAATAACCACAATCCCGCCAAGCAGTCACATGAGGGCAGTTGTCAGCTTGATACAGTAGGTCAATATGGATATAAGCGTGGTCACATAAAACATGTGGTGTTTACAGAACGTGACCAATTGCAAACATGGACAAGTCTGGCAGCAGAGCAACATGTTTTGAGAGCAAACTCGTAACTCATTTCTTACTTTCAGCTCAAATGATCACGTATCCTCCATCTGCTCTTCTTATTGTTGTCTTCTTGCTGTGTTTCTTTTGGTGGTGTTGTGATGGCTGGCAGTTCAGGTACTGGTGTCATGTTGACGTAGTAGCTGATGAGAAGCTCTAGAGGTTTGGTGCCTATTCCCCAATTGCCAAGATCCTGTTGTAGAATGGACTTGTGGTGGTTCTGTCTCCTTTTCTGTTCCCTCCTATTCTGGACGCTTGTAGATTTGTCTCTCTCTGAGTTGAACTGAAGTGAGGCCTTCTCCATGGTTGATATCTGCGATGGGGCCTCCTCCTCATCGTTTCCCTAGTCCAGTTTCTAGAGGCCTTTCTGACCTCTTGGCATTCGCTACTGTCGACAGCAGGTTGCCGCCAAACATGGTTCTCCATCTTCTCCATCCTCTCATGATGGACTGAGGGCAGATTGCATGCTACCATACTATCACCCTTTGAGGCGCAAAATGGCATCACAAGACAGAATGAGCCAGAGCCAACTGGCTGGCTTGCTAACTTCAGTAGATGCATGACAATACACAAAATATTCATTGTTTAAGTTTGGTAGTGTAATGTCTCTCATCAGCACGTGTTATTTAACTAATGGGATTTCCCACTGTACTAATATGTTAGTGTTATGCTAAGTGCAGTGTCTCATTAGCCACCCATTTGATGACCTGTTTTGCACCTATGGGTGTAATAGTCATGGCTGTGAACTGCAAATTTCAGAAAGATGTATGTTTCTTTTTTATTTACAAAAGATTATAAAACACATGGATTGTGGAGATTTAGATTTCTATTTGTATGATTGAATGGCTCTCTTCATGTTGTTGGTAGTTGTGAGTTGCGACAGATCCTAATCAGGACCTTACACACATTGCATGATAATCACAATCCACTGCCACTTCTTTTCAAAAACAATTAACAGATAATAATTCTTTCCTAATTCTTTATTTCTAACTTTACGAACATGTTAAAAAACTGCCTAAGTTTAAACGATATCTCTAACTGACATATTGCCACACTTTGTAGCTGTTGGGCCGGACAAGGGCATTTAGCTGTGAAATGATTCACAACATGTGAGTTATTGCTTAAATGTATGCTTGAGAAATACAGCTGAAATACAATTAAAGTACACACAAGAGAAGGAAGTCCACTACCTGTTGCCTATGTTGTTATTTCTTTGTTGTTTAGATAACAAAGTTATAATCTGACTGCAGGCTTCATGCCTTAAGCTGCGTTCACACCAAACGTGACAGACGCGAAAAAATTGCTTGTATTGTGCTGCTTGATCATTTTGGATCATTTGCTTCATTCACGCTTGACGCGATAGGCGTTGAAAAAAACGACACATGGTCCCCTTTTTCAACCGGCGAATTTCTCAACCCGCTCTCCACGTTGATGGAGGCTGATATGACCATTGCACTGCACTGTACCTACTGCACAAGTCCCAGAAGCACTGGAAAAGCACCTACTGTCGTGTCTGGGTTCATGACGTCCTCCAGGGAGGTAATTTCACTGTCTCCTCCCAGACCTCCGTCTGGATGACAGCTGGTTCCAGCGGCAGCCTTAGGCTGACGGGTGCCTGATTCGAGGACCTGTTAGCTTGGGTTGGTGGCAGGATGCCCCGCCTGGACACCAATTGTTGGGTTAAACTCGTCACTGATTGTACGTCGTGACGCAATGCTGCCTGAAAAGTTAAATTTTTTCTATATTCACGTCTCGCCAGAAGCCTCATTCGCGCCAGACGCTTCATTCACGCCACGTTTCGTCATGCCAGATGCTGCATTCGTGCTGCCTGCTATTAATTTGCATGTCATCGCGTCATTTGCATTGATTTTGAATGTAGAGTTGTCGCTCATTTCGCGTCTGGTGTGAATGCTCTTTTAGCGCACATTACATAATCTTTCAACATTTCCCTTCCACTTATATATTGGACTTTATATCCAAAGAAGTGGAGCTGCTGCTTAGAAAGCTCAGACTTTTGTTTTCACATTGAAAATGACTGCTCATCCTTGATGTGAGCATTGCTGTTACAGTAGCTTATTGTTAAAGTTGGTGGATTTGAATTTGCATGAGTCTGTGGATAGCTAGCTAAAAACCGTTGCTACAACAAATTCACTGTAGATATCATTTTCATAAAGTTTACACTGAATGTCCCTCTTCTTGTAGATTATCACTCAATAGATTTTTGTTCATTGATGATTCCTAACAGCAATAATCAAAGCTGTAAATTATTTTGTGCTCTTTTGCAAAGCAAATTGAAAACTGCATATGTTATGAGGTGAAATGAAAATCAATCAAAAAAAAAAAAACAAAACTGCTGTGCACTCAAATGATACCTTTGTTGGCTAAATGCAGCATTCATTTCAACACTTTGAAATTACAAAGGTCATCACTCATTTTGTGTTTTGAGATGTATTCAAAGACTTTCAAAATGGAGGCAACAGTGTGGGCACTCATACAGTATGTTTAAATGGAAAGGAGGATAGGATAGGGGAGGATATGAACAACTTTATTAACGCCCCCAAGGGAACACTGAACCATAGACCAAGAAACATTCACAATATATTGACAGTAACAGACACAATATACAGAAAAAACACCATCTACACAGTCAATAACATCAGGCCAGGTTATTGAGAGGATGTAGCCTACATAGTTCCACTGCAACAACAAGAGAGTCAATGAAAGCCACAAAAGCCAATGCACGACTGAGCTCCATTGCAACAACTGGAGAGTAAATAGAGAGAGAAAACAGAATCCTTTCAGAGAGAAAATATACGTTAGTTTAACTTGTACTCTTTCTTTAGTATTGTCCTTGCTGTGACAAAACAGAAACAGTATAGTTTATATAGCACCATAATATGTAACGTGCATGAAAGGAGCATTGGAAATAATCTCTCCAGTGAGAATTACTTGAGAAAAGAAGCCTCCAGGGTGCAGACACAGAGCAGAATCAAACAGCTAGCTACAGCACAAATAACCGTAACACTTACACTCAATTGATTAGACTGCCACTACAGTGACGCACTGTAACTGTTACATGCAATGCCATGCTGTGACAGCTGTTGCTTGACACAGCATAGCATGACTTGTGACTTGCAGGTCCCTGTTGGACAACAGAAAGAAGATTAACACAAAGTGAAGAGATTCCTAACATGCAACCAGGACACTGTTGATCAGGACTGTGGAAAAGTCAATTTGAATTTATTTTTTTAATTTTCATCAACATACACACCCACACTGACTAAACCTAGAGACATATTGCTAAGAAAATAAAATACTTCAATACACATCGTTTAAAAGATGGATTGTCCCTGGGAACTGTTTCTGGACAGAAATACCCCATGACTGGTAAATTCATAGATGAGATTAGAATTTTTATTTCATGAGCATCGATGGCAGCAGAGAAACAATCTGCTGTAATTTCTTTCTTTGAAAGCTGTCAGAAGTAGTTACTTGCTATTGACATCTTGCTGGAATTCAGCAGAAACTGGGCTTAATTGAAGAATAGATCAGAATTTCTCATGTATACTCTGCTATTTGCAATTAAAGTCAGTTCTGAGACTGGGACATTTGATCAGTACAGGTAAATCTGAAGTACAGGGGGTTGGTGCAGACGCACACACCAAATTCTATTACTTTTGATTTTATTTGCTTTTCTCCAGTGTTCAGTCCTGTATGCTCTGCTACCGTTAATAAAGTGTTCTTGACTTGTGACTGCCGATAGTGAATGGAACAGAGCAGAATGGGGGTTCAGGAATCAGCACGTCCGGTATAATTGAGCTGTTGCCAATCACTGACACCTGCCGACAGCGGAACTCGTGTACGACCCTGTTTCTCCTTTGACTTTTTGAGGCGACGCAACGAGCGATTCAGTTCAGTTCAAGTGTATTAAATGAATCCGGCTAGTAAACTTAAAATTAAGATGAAATTAGCCGATGAATAGTCCTTAAATGCCGCCTATGAATCCTGCTCTCACGGACATTGCTCTCTTTTGGCTCTCTCGTTGTATAACTTCATTTACTTTGCTTCGTATCGATAGTTTAGATGTGTACCGTTCGGTAATGAGTAGACATGCTAATTTAGCTCGGTGAAACAGTGGCGGTCTGCGGACGGCAGCACCTCCACGAGAAGTCGCCGGCCGCTAATAGCCGCTTCAAGCCAGCCGCGTGCAACCGGCTCAGGACAGGAAGTACGTTGCTTTTTCCTTCAAATTAAAAGTGCCGCCCCTCACCGTGGACCACGGGAGCCGTCGAACGCCAGTGTGTGTCTTTTACTTGAGAAAGAAAACCCGGAAGTAGTCGTTTTGATTGGCGCGAGCTTTCCCCGAAGCACCGCTGCCAATAAGCTCACAGTTGAAGGAGGGACTTTGTTGAGCTGTGCGTTGGTGGATGCTGTACAGTCAGGAGGACCGGGGACTTGAAGAAAAGCACTTTTCGGGATTTTCAGAGACTCGCAGGCTATTTTTCCCAGACTACACCACGCGGCAGACAAACAGGTCGATAAACATGAAGAATCCTCTGTACTGGGCACTGCTGGTCGGGATGAGCATCCTGCTGATGGAGCAAGGTAAGTGATGGATTGTGTCATCCTTGGAGCACTTGTTATCGCTCCCTCAGACCCTGTGTGCTTGTGACTGCGTGTCACTTCATCAGTTCTCCTCTTGCACAGTGTTTGCGCTTATATTTGACACTGGGATGCTCGTAATGTAAGCCTCGGCTTAAATGAAGCGATTAGTGAAGTGCAGTTGAGCTGTCTTGGTGCCAGAAGCTTGACTCTCTAAGTATCAGACCGCTTGCTTTGAATGTATTTTTACACCAGTTATATCAGGCTGCAGCCTTTTTCTCTGAAACTTTAATCCTGCCAGGTTAATTCTCAGCACTGTTGGGTTTGCTTTGCTTGTGCACTTTTGCAAATGAGAGAATAAAATAATAATAATAAAAAAAAAGAAATGCGAAAAAGAAAAAAAAGAAGAATAGAAGTAATATGCCGTTCGTCAGTGTGGAGTCTGCAGTCCCGCAGCTCTGTGTCTTGAACGCACCTCCAGTTAAACGGAGCCCTTGTCCTTTTTTTTTCGCGCTCGCGGCTCGCCGCACGCGGGCGGATCTTCCAGCTCACGGACTGGAGCTGGAGGTCTTTACCGCAAAGTTGATTAAGTATTAGTTGTTAATCCACATTGACTGTGTGGTCAGGTCATCCGAGTTAAGCCGTGTGTTCTCCGGGCAAGGAGGAGGAGGAGGAGAGCAGAGGAGCAGCTCAATCTTTCTGACCTTGTTTACACCTGACATTAAAAATTCAATCCAATAATAACCAGATTGAGGCTAGGTAGAGGCACGCTTAAAAAACAAAGAAAAGGGCAGCGAAGGAAAATTCAGCGTTCACCCCCATGAGCCCCAATCAACCTACTGAATGTTTACATTTATTTTTTCTTCAAGCTCCATCCCCAGTCTCCAGTGAGATATTAATGCTGCTACATCCTCCCTGTTTGCTGATGATGACCCTTGTCAGAGGTGAACAGGTGCATGAATAAATGGGTGAGCAGAGGGGTGAATGAAGTGGATGGATCAGTGGATGTAGAGCGATGGAGGGACAGTTCTCCTCATCGGCTCTCCACACCACGCTGTTTTATTTGGCCAGCAGTCTCTTTGATGTGAGACGTGCGTCTTGGTGCTGCCCTCCACAGTCAAAGTCCTGCCCAGCCCCGCGAGGAGTCAAACTCGCCCGGCACACACACAGCGAGCAGCCACAGGCTCTTGGATAAACAGGTTGTTCTTAAACCACGCAGACTTGAAGATTCTGCCCTTTGACTAATGTCGACACATGTTAAATAACAGCTTTTTATTCCTGGTGTCAAACACCTTCTTGAAGCTGCACCGTGTGATGGATGCACTGAATAACATGAGCTCCGCTGCTAAGCAGCAACTCTGATGCTTTGTTGTACAGTCTCTTAACACTCAACACCTTTCAACCTAATGATGTATGTGAGATATGTCAGTGGTGGGAAAAAGATGGAACTAATCAAGTGTTTCAGAGAGTCTGTTTTGACCCCCACTTAATGAAATCCAGCACATTCTGTCACTGTTACAGTAATACTATATATCATTACTTACGTTGCAAAGAAGTGTAGTCATTATTCTGCATGCAAGAGCCGGTGTCAAGTGAAAGGAAACCACTGCATACCTGACAGCATTTTGAAAAGTACACAAATTAGCGCTGGAAGATCCATGGAGTTAATGCTTTGTTTTGTGCCACACAGCGGCTCTATTAAAATCGTCTGCTTTTAAATCACCTGCAGAAAAGTGTTCCTTTCCCTGCCGTTCAGAGCACAACCCGTTCTCCGGACAGCACCGGGATCGTGCGATCGCTCTCAGGATCGGAGATGTCTTACATTAGATGAGGGGAAATTTAAAACGATTTCCATAAGGAAACTGGGTCATCGCAGCAACGGAACAGGGCACAGATAAGGACGAGGCCGACTGTATGTAGATCAGAGTTGATAAGATGACGAGTAAACAGAGCAAAATCATAAACCAATGAATAAAGATGGGAAGATTTACAGGTGAGCAGAGGTATGGGAGGCTATGCTTCAGGTTTGCACCGGTGCGGTTATTTTTTTCAAATTGAAATCAGGCGTAATGCGCTTGTCAAATCAGAATCCTTTAAGCCAAAGATGGTTTGTGTGCAAGAGAAGCCTCATGCTGGATGAGAGGTCTCCATGACTAAATTAGGCCAAATCCAGACACCAGCCAGGCCTTCGGGCGTGCTATTACAGAATTAATGTGAATTAGCGCTGGCAGTAACGTTGCTTGAGCGTTTTCGTACGCCGCTCATTGCTGTTGAAAAAAGGCGAGAGGAGACAAAAGGTCTGTCCAGGTGTTTATCAGCGTTGGACCTCTGGATCCAGGTTATGTTCTGATCCATAACAGACCCAGAACCAAACCCTAGTCATCTAAGTTAATGTTTCCTCTACTGTAAGTCATTATTAGGACTTCTCTCCCATTACGCAGTCCAAACCTCTCTGTATCAATATGGGTTTAGCTGCCAAGCGTGCTGTCATTGTTGTTTCAACATGCCGGACTGCGGGTCTATTTTTAAAATAGAGAGTAGCAGTTACAGTAGCTCCTCTCATTGTCTGATCTGATTAGAATCACACACGGAGGCAGCTTGCGCACATCGTGCACGGCGCGTGAGAGAAATGCCGATGATTTTTGGCCGCCGCACAGATGTGTGGGGGAATATGCAGGGGTCCTCGCGGGTCAGAGCCAGTCGGCTGGAGTGGACGCAGAGAGGGTGGGAGGGGGGCTGGCGGATCACAGGGGCAGAGAAAAACAATCCGGAGCGACTGATAGAGACAGGAAGAGGCGCCTGTGCCGAAGCGCTCTGCTGGTCGGCTCGGCTGAGGCTCGCAGCCGCCGTGGCAGGAAGCGCCTGTACTCCTGGATGGTAGTCGACACGAATAAGTGCTCAAAGCGCTTCTCGGTGCACCTCCGGGGGATGAGCCGCGGGCTAAAATTGCTGTGGGGCTGCGTCAGCTCACCGGAGAGGGGGGGGTGGGAGGCTTTGTCCAAAATGAAGATCAGTTTGGTGTTCAAGTTTGCTGTGTATGTATATTTTGCACCACACAGTCTTTATTTCTTCTTTTCTGTTGCGGCCATTTCCAAAAGATAACTGACATTGCACACAGTGTGACGCTGTCCTTTGGCTCCATCCTGGTACTGTATGTGTGAATATGTCAAGGTCAGCGTCACTTCTTCACTCAATGCTGTATTGCATCATTCTCTACCGTTTAATATGCACCGGCAGGCGTATGCATTCGCCACGACAGAAGTGATTCATACCTCAAAAAAAAAAGAAAAAAAGAGTACAGATCTTTTCATGTTTTCTGAAAAGGCTCAAACCAAAAAAGTACCTCCAGCTTCTCCGCCGCTGCCGGCCCGGCCGCGGCGTGAACGCACAAGCAGCTTCCAGGGTGTTTCATGGAACCGGGGCGGATCTATGAGAACACAAGCGAACAGGCTCCGACATGTGAAGGGTAGGTGGGAGACAATCGAATGCCGACATCAGTGGGTGTTGTGGGTTAGGGAAGAAGGAGAAGAAGTTGAGAAAAAAGAAGCGACAACAGAAATCAAGAACAGAACAAAACACTCTGACATCAGACTGCCCCGAAAGGAGCAGCACATGTTCTTTCCCTAACAAAGAAAAGAACAGCGTTTCTTCTCGGACTATTAATCCAGCTTAAGATAAACACTGGTAATGAGGCAGCCTCATTGTCTAAGCGGGCTGCCTCCCTCCCTCTCTCTCTGTATGTGGCTGGGAGAAGACAGTGCTGGCTGTGTTGCCAGGATGCAGCGCAAACTCTTGTGGCTTTTTCTCTCTCTCTCTCTCTCTCTCTCTCTCTCTTTTCTTTCTTTTTTTTTTTTGGCCGAGACCCTCGCAGGCCTGTGCATTGTGCCCTTGTCCTTCCTCCGTCGGCCCGTGTCAGCCAAAGACGAGAATTATAGCCCGGTTAGAGCGAAAATTTGGAGCAACAGCTGTTATTGGATGACCGGCGAGCCGAGCGGAGACGGATAGGGCCGGGCGGTGGGAGCGAGCCGCGGCGGTGGTGGTGTGCCCGTTGTATGCGGCCTTTTGTTAAAGACATTGAGATCATTGTTGATGGGTAGAGTGTGTTCTCGTCTTATCGCAGGGCTACAGCTACTCAGTGGGGATGTCGAGGCAAAAGAGGCAGAGCTGCTGTAAAAAAAAAAAAAAAAGAAAAGAAAAAAAAAATGGATTTGTGCACGTCCCGGTGCACAGTCTGCACAAAGCCAGGCAGCAGAATGTACAGGCAGAGCAGGCAGATGGCCCACAATGGCAGGTAGATATTGCCACCTGTGTACAGTGGCGTGATATCAAAACCTGATAAATGAATGTCATGTAGATTCTCTATGAGATGCTATTAAAGCCAGGTGGCCGCTCGGCTGGAAAGCTACAGTCCAGCCTCACACACTTGACGCATTGAGATGTATAGACGCGTGTGCTGGAATATGAATCACGTGTGTGTACAGTGTTTCTCTGATGCACTTTCCCTGAACCTGCCTCACCTGCAGGTAGCGATGGAGCACACACTCCACACACCTGTTGCATACAGCTGTGAGATGCAGCATGCATATATCGCATCACTTTGAAAAATCAAGTTTGAATGAATGAGAACAAAAGCACAATTCGTCCACACTGACATGAATTTGCATCTGTGTCTTATTTGGACAAACTCAAATCTCCACAGGCAGCTGTAAATATGATTTAAGACGGAGCTTTGTTCTTCTTTCATGTTATTATGGTCTGTAATGATCGATGAAGGATTCCAGTTTCATTGTGGTCATACTAAAACCTCCTCGGGCAGACTCGAGTTGCACAAACACCCACCGTCCTCTCACATCGTCTTCCTGAGGACAATTCCGGTTGCTGAACAGATCAATAATTTTGATGATATTTCTAAGATCAGTCAGCCCAGTGCTGAAACTGTGGCCAGCCCCCCCCACCCCCCTCATCCCCTCCCACTGAGACAAAACGTTGCTCTCCACAGCTTGAATGATTAATCTGTTAGCTGATGTGCAGAAAATGAATCTGCAGAATTAGGGGAGAATTGAAAGACATGAGAAGGGGAGTGGTGTGGGAGCCGCCCAGGGCTAAAGACGGTGGTACCTGCACCGGGGAACACCTGTTGCTTTATTAAACACTGAACAGTTCCAGCATTGGACCCTGTTCATTTCCCTCCCCCTCGCTCGCTCTCTCCTCCCTCTCTCTGTTCTGGTCTATCGTGGTCACTCCTTTTACAACTTCCTCATAAAATTTCCATGTTCATCTAATTTTCGGACAGAAAACAACTGTTGTATGAAAGAGCTATGGCTGCTCAGCCAGTCACTGCTGTAAGTGTAGTGAACCAAGCAATACTGCACATTATGGGTTAATATTTACTGAAAATGTCTGCAGATATATTCACTGCTGCTGTCGGTCCTGGTCCAAACCATTCAAACAGGTGCAGACAGCTCCATGAACCATGTGACTGCGTGGATCAAGGCGTGTCTCAACTCTGACATACAGTGCTGGTACAGTGACAGTGATCATGGATATAATAATTGTTGCTATATTTGGTAACTGACTGTTTAATTAGATTTTTTTGATTTTCAATATTTTGTAAATTCTTTCTGATTTTTATTTATTTGTCTAATCAAAACTTAATGACTGATTAAAAAAGCAAATGAAAATAATACACTCCCACGCTGAAATAATTCTACATTGCCCCCATGTTAACAAATGTTTCTAGAAATATATGTAGATATGCAGTGCATGAGGACCAGAGCCACACAGTCAGATGATTACTGCAGCAATGAATCACATTACAGTACGTACAAACAGTTGATATGGAGTAAACCCGGGGCCTCTGGGGTCCCCGGGGGCGCTCCGAGGTCTTTGCGCATTTGATGTTCCAGCCGTGACCCCAGCTGAACTGTCCAGAGGTCGGTGGCGGTGACAGCAGGGCCCAGCCTCTATGAACTGATGGATGCCTCCGCAGCACTGCGGATTTATCCAACAAGGCAGTTATATTTTCTGAAGTCAGGAAATTGTCACAGGACGAGCAGCAGGCCGGAGTGACAGTGCACTTTAACGAGCGCCCCCCGCTGGGGTTAAACGTACAGCTTGCTCTTGTATGATATGAATTATGGATTCAAATAGATAACTACAATATTGGCGACAGTATTTAGTATTTTCTCACCAACAAATGTTAAACTTTTGACATGAAAGCGAGAGCCAACCGAGTGTCCTGTTACAGGTGAAATTGATATTTCTCCTTCTATATGAGTTGAAAATATCTGGACATGACATCCATGAAATAAGAAAAATGTAGAACCAAGAGCCAGAAATGAAAGATTGATCATCAAGAGCTTTTCTTTTTATAGTCTCTTCCTGTTGTTGTTCCACAGCTTTAATCAAGAGCTTGTGCTGGATATGAAGCAATTTTCATTAAAATTGTAATGCAATATTAAGGACATTCGGCACATATGGGTTGGTGAGTGTCTGTTGCTCCACAGATGTGAAATTGCCAGTTTTCCTATTTGACTGAAACAACAAGAGGCCCTGTTTGTTTTTTTGAAAAGGCAAATTGCAAATTGGTGGTAATTGTTATCCAGTTGTCTTCTACATTCCTGTGGTGTGAAGCAATTTCCCCGCCGCATTCTCCTTCTGTATTCAGTGTTGCTGTTTTTGTTTGCGTGCATTTGGTATTTTCAAAGGTTCATATCACAAATGAATCATTTCTGGGTTGTAGGAAGTTTGTTGTAAGAGTTTAATGGAAGCCTGATTGATTTACTCGCATCCGGTGTGGGTCAACAATCAATTTGCAGAGCTGGAATTTCACCGAAAGCTTTGTGTACTCGGGCTCTGTCGTGTACGGGATCGACAATTCAGGAGTCAAAGACGGAAAACAACAAACCTCAGGAGATTCTGAAGAAAAAAATATTCCGAGGATGTAATTAGATTATTGTTGTATCCTCTACCTTTCATTCTGAATATACGACATGACAAGAGGCCCACGGATAGACCGCTATGCAGACTTCCTCCAGGAGGAAACCTCTGAGATGGTGATATTTGAAATGCAGCTAAACATCGCCGGGTAAATCTGTCATGGGCAAAAAAATGCAATCTGAGTCAGGTTTTTTTTGTTTGTTTTTCATACTGCAGATGATGGAAATGTGCTGAATAAAGTCCTAAGTTTGCACAAGGCTTCACTTTCACTTCCTGGATATCAAATAATGCACCGTCATCACGCAGGAGCAATACCTACAGTTGCACAAAAAGTAAAGGCTGAGCTTTTCCTCCTCCGCATAGTTTGCCAGGGTCCCAGTGAAGTGGTCACGTGACCCGGTGGCCACAGGGGACCGTGCCAGGGAGGGCTGATTAATAAGCAACGGGGATGGTGACTTCAGACTGTGTGGCCATTCACCAGGTTGTCGTGTCTGAGGAATGCAAGCCTCCTTAAAGCGGCTCGCAGCTCGCAGCTCGCAGCTCGCAGCTCGCAGCTCGAGCAAGCTTTATGGAAATGCCGCTGGATGTATATGCAGCGGGGCCCGTGGGTGTCCGAGGGTGAGGGATAACCGAAGCGCTCCGATTCTCTCCACTCCGCTGGTGTTGTTTGATATTCGGTCACCGGTTCATCACAGAGACAGACGCGTCACACGGCCGGGAAGTCGGAGCGCCTGGAGGAAACATACACGGGGGGGACGACGTGCGATCCCCGCACAGAAAGGGCCCCCAGCAGGCCAACGGGTTCAAGCCCAGAGCCTTCCTGCTGTGAGGCGACAGTGGCAGCTGACGCACCACCCACTTTTGACACAAAGGAACAAAAGTTCTAAAGAGTGTGGAGGAACTTCACCGAAGAGGAAGTTTGTGAAAGGCAGATTTCAGGTTGCCAGGCATTCCATAACTGATCCTTGTTTGTCAACAGCATTATTTATGGAGCAGTTACAGTATCAGGCCTGGAGTTATGGATTTTATTGCCACTTTCTGCATCTCAGTTATATAATGTAATATATGTTTTTTTTTTTATTATTTATTTTTATGGAAAGCTCAGAACTAACCTGGGAACCAGATGTTTTATTTGCTTTGGCAGATGCGTCTGTGTCTGATCCCCCTTCTGCTCAGACAGATTTCAGATGTCGGGCCAATCACAGCCGCTGATCTAATGTGGGCCGTGTTTGATACGATGACTGCGCAGAATCTGCCATAATTGAATTTACTCAAGTACAGCAGCAGAGTTTATTGTCCCTTTCCCTTCCCCTCTGCTCATGGGGCCCTGACAACAGTTTTACTCCAGCTATTTGTGTTTTTCAAGAGGTTTTTGTGTATTTCTGTATGACTGTGGTGTAAACTGATGCTGAAGCCGGCAGGGTGTTTGTGTTACATTAAGCTTATCTGTAATTTGAGCAGCAGAGATGTGATGAGTCTCTGGGACACATTGGTGCATTAAGTGTGGTGACCTGACAGATCAAAGTGTGTCTTTCCTCAGTTTCAGCTCAGCAGCAAATAGCTTGCTGTAGGCAAAATGGCAGCGATGTAACACATGTTAAGTCAAGTCAATTTGATTCAAGTTGCAAACAGCCTTGAGTCACAAATCACTTTTTTTTCCTGAAGGGGCTTTATAATCTATCAGGTATGCAACACCCCCTGTCCGATAACATCACAACATGTGCACATTGGAATGATAAAATGCAGAAGTATGTAGATTCTAAAACATAAGTGATTAGTATACATGAGCTGCAGCAAAAAGCTACATGGACACATGACATGCAGAGGACAGAATGCAGCAGAGACATGACATACAGTCAGAGGCGACACAAGGAGTCACAGAGGAGTCACAGTGAACAGTGTTTCTCTGCCATTTGCCTGACAATACAAACACCAGCGGGATCACAGTACTTCACGGGTGGGGGGGGTGGGGCTTTTCAATCTGTGCTTTGTGCCAGAGTGCCCGAGAACGTTTCGGGAAAAGTCTCTGTGCGGCGCACACGCGTGTTGGAGCAGTTGGGAGAAGCCCTGAAGATCAGGCCGCAGCTGCAGTCGTGTTCCTTTATTGAAGCCATCGCTGACGCTCGCTCTGTGGGAGCTATCACAGATGAACTTACGTTAAATTCACCCTTTGAAAAGGGAAAATTGGGAGCCCATTAATTTTAGTCTTGATCTGAAGGATGCTGCAGAGTTCTTGCATAATGATCATAATGCTTCATCCAGACAAACTTATATAACTATAACCAAGTTCATTCAAGTACACACACAAATAGCTACTAAATACACAACTGAGCAAACAACTACATCTATGAATAACAATGAATAAATATAATGAATACAGTGATGAATAATTAATGATTGTATGAGTGTTAGCATGAGTTCATCATTTTGATCTAAAGAGGAGATTCAAAGTTCACCTGTAGGTCGTCATCAGGGCTGATCACACGTCAAAACTCGAGTTGTCGTGCTGAAAATACTGTGGAGGCCGACTGTTGGAGAACTGAAATCATGCAGAGAAGAACAAACATTCAGACAGACTCAGCGAGCCAGACTGAATGGCCAGAGGATAATGAAACAAGTAGAAACAACAGTTTATCTAACAAGGAAAAAAAGGGCTGCAGTCTAAATAATGAATGATATCCTCATCGTGAACCTTGTGATGAACAAACGTAGCTTTTTGTCCGACCGTCTGACTCTAATTAGGCCCGGGCAGCAACACTTGTGAAGCCCTGTTGAAACTGTAAAAATTCTTTGTCTTTTCTGTCCTCTTTTTATGTTTTCCTGCTTTGAGCCACCTTGACATAATATGTGTATTGCATTGTCTGTGTGATAATCAGCTCACCTGTAGTTCTTGTGTCTTGAGTGGGAAATAGCTTCCTCTTATTGTGCACCGAATGTCCCTCTCCTGCCGACACCACTGATACAATCAACTTGTGTCTGCAACTGTTCTTTACCCACTTGATTGTGGAGCCTTCCCGGCCTTGCAGGAGCAAACTAAATCTTCCATATGTTCTTTTTATCTGATTTGAAATCTCGAGGGAGGGAAACAGATATAATTTAGGTGGGCAGCCAGTAGATGCCCACATCAATCTTCCACCATCACCTGCCCAGATCCTTGACATCGACACTGATAAGATGGCCGCTCGGGACTCGGCCCGCCCTCCCGCACTAATAGCAGGGGGGGGGCCTCTCGCTGTGTACCGGGGGCTTAACTGGTGCAGCGGTGTGGTTGTAATTTCGGAGCAGCTGGCGGAGTTCGCGGTTAGAAAGCACATGGCCTGTGGAATAATCTGTGTGCAATTATTGAGGGCTTGCCTGGGCATTTCTGTGAAGCACAAGAGATAATATTTCAATTAGTGCTATCATTGATTGAGCTAGAAGCCCCTTGGCAAAGGCCTTTGTGGTAGAGTCTGAGAGTGTTAATAGGAAGCAGTTGCGCCTCCTGAGAGAAGGAATCTTTATTAAAGATATAGTTGTCATTCTTTTTTTTTTTGCCTTTTAAAAATACTCCTAGTCGAGCTGCAAAGTTGTTTGACCAACTCATCATTCCTTTATCTCAGCTTTGTTTGCGAGTCCACCGACTGAGATGATGTGTAACCAGCTGAAAACAAAAGTGACAGTCCTCCCACCTGAAGGAGAATGCATGAGGACACGGAGGTATTAATTCCACATTTCCCACTGGGGGAGGACAGAGCGCGCTGATGTTATCTGAATAATTCCCCTAACCTTGTGATTGATGAATGCAAAGTTAACAGATCGATACAGCTGTTAAAGCACCCCTGAAAGGACCTACAGGCTCTCGCGGTGTCACAGGGAGCTGATAAGAGGAGCAGCACGGAGGAGTTATGAGCTTTAAGATGCTCCACATTTCTGCTTGTTGAGCCGCAGGTCCACGTCCAGGATGCAAACTCATGAAAATTTAAGCAGGATTTCATACCAGGATCCTCCACATTATGGATGTTATTACAGTCATGTTTTAGTCTTGAGTGATTCAGCTGAAGAAACAAAGCACACTGCACCCATCCACCTGTCTTCATGAATATTTATGACATATTGGTTAGCCAGAGAGACTGACTGTATAATAGAGCAGATCGAGTGAGTAGACGAGCTTACATCCCCGACTTGCATTAGAGGGATGCTGTTCTTGGCATCTGGGCTGGTGCGTCGCGGCTGCGAGTTTGCACTCAAGGAGCCTTTTTCACTGCAATCACATCAGCAGCAGCTGTCCGAGATGGACCCGCTTAACAGGTTGATTGGAGCGAACGCACGGATCAGTTAACGTGCCGCTCTCGGGCTGTCCGGACCTCCTGGTGGTTAAGCATCACTGACGACCAGCAGCGGCTTTCATGTACCGGACTGTGCTGCATCTGCTCCAACTCGGCTCGTTTAAGCACTTCGACGGGGTTTCACAAAAACACATCAGGAGGCCATGATCGTCTTGGTTTTGCATCAATGCTTCGGGCCGTTCTGAACAGTTCAAGGCTTCGTTCCTGACGTTGACATTCAAATGCATGTTGCTAGTATCCCGAGGCTTTTGCAGAGGGTTGTGTGGGGGCCACGTGGTGTGGAGGGACAGATGCTGAGAGCCAGGGAGCTCTGGAGGCGTGTACACCTGATTCTGCTCTGGTCTGGCAGGAGGAGAGCTCAGAGTTTATTTCTTTTAATGTTCAGGGATTAAAAAGTGGACTTATCTTCACTTCAACCTGTTCACAGCAGCGAACGGCCAAGGTGCGCTGTACTGTAATTAGAGTCGTTAACTGCTCACTGGAGGAGAAATGTACTTCACTTCATGAACAAACACACACACA
>JBCAUF010000028.1:22551418-22563975 GCA_038406115.1 Haemulon aurolineatum
GTAACGATAAGTACAGCACTCTGTGGTGGTGGGGGGTTGGGGGCGGTGACTTCACTGTAAAACTTTACCATTTTGGTATACTGGACATTGACAGAGCCTCTTACTTATCAATATATCTCTATATTTGAACAGCCGTTCACATTACATGTGAAGTTAGATTTTTAGAAGTTATATAATTGTGTAAAAGCTTTATAAGACTGAGTCACTGGCTTCTTTGTGTAGTGAAGACATCCAGTTGGCAACAGAATCACACAGCCCGGAATATGAAAAATCCATTTTAATTTCACGTCGACAGAGCCTCAGTTTGATGAAGGAAAATGATTCTTGATTTACCTGCAGGGGGTTAGATAATAGTGCAGATGTAAGTACCTGCAAGATAGCTTTTGTTAGCAGGACTTCATATGAATTTTGGTCATTAAAGACTGAAGGCCACCGCATGAGAGTGTATCCAGATGCACTGCTGAGCTACATACTGCAGAGCAGACGTGAACTGTGACAAATGGAATCCGACCAACGAGTTATAAGACTCGACAGAGCTCTTTTAGCGCACGTAATACAGGTGATTTGATTCTCTAAAAAATATATCTGCTTCCTTTTTGCCATTATGTTCCCGTGGCACACGGAAAATGTCTGTCAAGCAAAGACCCTTAACATTCAGCTACAGGCTGAAATAGCTGGTCACTCAGGATTTCATCTCTTCACATGAAAAACTGAGAGAACAGCTATATTCTGTAGCCTGGTGACGGCAAACATTTGGCGAATAAAGAATGGTGTACCGGAGAGATTTGCAAAAGCTGTCATTTTATCACATTATGTGCAATTTCCGTAAATATTCCTCCAGCCCAAACACACTTTAGTTGTTCCTGTTTTTCTGTTTGTTTTATTGTGACAATAAAGTCACCGTGCACACACAGAATGGGTGGAGCGTGATCTGTGAAAGATAATCATTCAAAGACTTGTTTAAAACGCTCTCGGAGGAGGTTCAGAGGGACCGAAACGTTGGCGTGATCAATACACTGTGATGCTGAGCAGGAGCAGCGTGCAGGATCTTCTATTCTCAAGATCACATCAGCTCCCTCAGGGGGCCCACTAAGTGCCTCTTTGTAGGAACATTCAAGTCCGCGTACGCTTTCATGAAAATTTACAATACATATTTGTATGTGTTTGCTGTCGTTTGGGACAAAGCGTAACGACTCTCTTGTTCTGGGTGGGCTCATTATTTTTCCTATTTTTCACTCATCATCATATCGAATGTGACTGTCTCAGTTTCAGAGGGAAGAACACGTCTCCACTATATAGAAGCTGCTGTTGACCCTCAAACCTGTTCTTCACAGTCACATATTGTGCTATGTGCGTTCAACTGTATCAGCCAGGTTTCAAGTGTTGTTAAAAAAAAAACAAAGCCAAACACTCACTCTCACACACACACTCACACACACACACACACACACACACACACACACACACACACACACATCCACTTTCCGAAAATAAGAGAGCTCTGCAGTGAAGAATGCTAAGAGCAGAGGCAGCCTTACATCAGCAGGGTTTTACTGACCGGCCAACCAGCACAACCTAACAATTAGTTCTCCCCTTTTTCTGCCCTTTTTTCTTTCCCTTTTTCTCCTCACCGTTGCCGTTTCACAATAAGATCACAACCACCTTCGAGCAGCTCGCACCTGCTTCGCGTGATTGACAGAAATATTCTGGGCAAAGCGTCTCCTATCTGACTCTCTCTCTCTCAAAGACGCGTGAAGGACACACTTCCTCGCGACACAAGCGTGAGCTAAGAGCCGTGCCGTCTCCTCTAAATGGGTGACTTAGTTTATTTGGCCACTTAGCAGATGCAATCTAAAATCCAGCCTCAAATGTTGGCCTCCGACTGCTCCACCTACTCCTCTGGCTCACCTGAAGCCATCTGTCGAGAGGCAGCAAAAGACCAATAAGAGACTCTTGCTTGCAGCCTGTCTTCTCTTTCATCTCTTTGTTTTGGAGTGTATTAATTGCACACGGGCGCTCGCACACACCCAGTGTGATCTAGATACTCTCTTTTCCCCAAATCTCCAGTCTCTTCTCCATTTCTTAACAGCTTAATTAAGTTTTTAGCAGCTAACGGTGAGGGCATGTGAGCGCTGGAACAGCATGGATGTAGACAGATTAATGTTGAGAGTGGTGTGTGTGTGTGTGTGTGTGTGTGTGTCTGCTCATGGCACCGTGTTTGATGCGGATAGGTGAAATACTGCCATCAGCAAAGACAGGAGCAATAGAATCTTCACATCTGACCTTGAGGGGTTTTCTTTCTTTCTTTCTTTCTTTCTCTCTAGCTTCAGTTTGGGTGAGCTGAAAACCTCGTGATTTAGCAATGACACGCACCGTGCTCTGGAAGTATCAAGTGCCCCTCATATGGCTGATGAGGATGCTCATTTGAATTATTAATTAATCTCCTGATTATTTGTGTGATTTATTGTTCAATTTCTCGACAGAGAGCACAGATTTCTGTTTTTGTCCAACCAGCTGTCCAAAATGATTCTAAAAAACACAGGACAAGAGCTCAACATCACAGCAGCAAACCTTATTCATTTTTGCTGAATAACTCGCGTGTTCAACACATTGGGAAATATGCTTATTAGCCCTCTAGAGAGTTAGATGAGAAGATTGATATCACTCTCACGTCTGTACACTAAATATGAAGCTAAATCAAGCAGCACGTTGTACGGCATTGCCAAAGACCTCACGATACGATACTTATCACGATATTTGAGTCACGATACGATACAATATTGTGATACTGCGATATTTCGATATCCGAGTTTTGTGATGTATTGTGATATTCTCCTTAGTTCACTGAAAAATAAAAAATGCATTATGCATCTTAAAATCCAAGTTGTATACATCAGATGATAATGATAATTCATGGGACAAACTGAGTCAAAACAATGCAATTTATGTGGTTATACTGTATACTGGATTTAAAATCCATCTAAAACATGCTCTATTATTTGGAGAAAAATATCAATATTAAAACATTATATATCAATATCGAATCGGGAGACAAAGTATCGTGATATATTGCCCTATCGATATTTTCGCCCACCCCTATTGTACAGTATGTGCTGCACACTTTCTTGGCCGGGCACAGTGACTCTCTCCAGGCTTGTTGTCACCTTGAGGGTGTCAGGAAAACAGCCACTCCAGAAAGTCACTGAAGCGCTCCAGAAAGAGCTCCACCACCAAACGCTCCGAAACCACAACTCATCGCTTTTTACATTTTGTTTATTGTACAGATCAGTCAGGCAAGTCGTGTTGTGTTAATCAGTGAGCCGTAGAGGTGCTGCTAAGGTGAATTTTATTTATTTTTTATTACCTTTGGACAGAGCCTGGCCAGCTCTTTGCAGTCTTCATGCAAAGCCAAGACTACAGTTACCATACACAGGAGTGCCATTATTCTTCCCATCGACCTCTTGGCAAGAAAGGGACTTTACCCAAATATTGAACTACTCCTTTAACAATTAATCTATCATCAGAATTGGTGTAATTTTTTCCTGTAAAATGATTTTCTGTCTGCCAATCATTTCAGCAATCGAATAAATGCACAATTATTACTTAGTGGATTTCTTCTTCTTATTAATTTCCCCTACTGCTGTTTCTCTTACAGTTCTGATTGTATCTGGGCCTGTCATGCTCCTGTTTATTGGGTGATGATGTATCGGTGTACACAGCACTCTTTTCCTCTACACCTCTTTCTTTCTTCCTCGTTCGTCATCGTAATAAATCTCGTTTGCTGAGACAGTTGGGTTGGTTAGCATGTTTGCCTGAAACAAAGGTTACGCTGTATGACCGCTTTGCTCTTAATTGGTTATTATCAATCATGTGATTAGTGTCGCATTCGCGGCCACACCACTGAAGGTGTTTATGGCTGATTTTGTTGATGTTGCGTAATAAATATCATGCTCACAGTTGCTTAAAGCCGTAATAGGCTAATTGTTGACTGTGGTTTGCAAAGGTTAATGTAGCTTTACAAATGAAGCTTCATATTGCACGCTGCACATTGTTTACAGTGGCAGCTCCAACGCTCTGAAGAGCAGAGACAGAGGCTCGGAGACAGAACGAGCAGAGGGAGGCAGCTGAAGGAAGTCTCACAAAGCTGGTTTCAAAAGCACAGCCGGCCAACAACTGACCGAAATATCTGGCCGACAGTTTGCACACATATCATCTCCTCTCGTATTTTTGTCTTTGTAGCTTATTAAAGTTGCAAGGAAGTCTCTCTTTAATGGAGTATAGCCTGAAAAAACGAGGTTATATACTATCTACAGTGCATTTGAGCTTATTTTGAAAATTGGGTGCAATTTGATGATAAGCATGTAAAGGAACAATGTTCTTTCATGTGGTGATAAGTAAAAAATATTCTGTTCTCATCCAGAACATCCCTCTGGACCTCTTCTGATCACTGTTGCATCTATGTTCATATGTTAATTCACATGAATATGTACTGTGCCAGTGCACGTGTCTGTCTCACATGCATATGAAACGTGTGTGTGTGTGTGTGGGTGTGTGTGTTGGCCCAGACTGTTCCATGTAATGTAATCAGGATGAAGAGGAGGCACACCTCTGTGGAGAGGAGGCCTTTCTTTGAATTGAGCCTCTGCGCCACAAAATCCACTATTTGTGGGCGTGTTGTTCAGCTCAATAATTGTGAATGATACAGAAGCCACACTGTTACAACTCCAATACTGCAGTATAAGCATAATCATTACCTGCTCTGGCCAATCGGGTGCCTCAAGGCTTGTTTCCGCCCACCCAAGTCCCTTTGATAGTGCTGTACTCATGGAACCTTAAACCCAAACCTCAGGTGTGTTTTGCATTTCCACCCCAGACAGCACTCTTGAATGTAGGCACGGTTGTTGCGGGGGCGACAGGGTTGTCTCCTTTCACTTTTCCATCAGTTGGAAAACAACAGACGAGACTTTGTGTTCGTGGTCTTGAAAAGCTTGCAGCATTTACCAATCGAGGCACTAGAACCTATTCTGAACATTTACTGTCAGACAGGTTGGCTATGTGTGTGCAAACGTATATAGGCATACAGCTACAAACTGCTTAACGGATCAGGGTGCTCAGTACATCAATGGAGGGGTGACGAAAGAAGGGGACGGTGTGAAATGGTGCTAAAGGTACCATCCGGAGCGTTTGACAGTGGAAACGCTGTTACGAAGTGAACGTGAACATGGACACGAGGCTTTGCTTTGCTGACACCAGAATCAGGTGTGTTTCCAGGAGATGGCAGGCTGTCTGTTGCACGCTAACAAACAACACATAGTCAGCAGTAGCTTCAGATGTCATTCCTTCCTTTCTCACTTCAACCATATGAAGGTGAGCTCCGGTTGAAACACTCTAAATGTTGGCACAACCCTTTAATTAGCATGCAAATTCGGGGTCAACTTTCATCACACTCATTAGCTGTCGCCGTCTTCGTCCGTACACCTGCACACTTTTGATGAAGTTAAACTACTTACCTCTCTCTGTCTCTTCTTAGTTTCAAGGTCACCCGACTGAGCAGAGCTTTTATAATTCATGTTCAGTCGTGTGGCTCTGCACTGAGATGAGACAGCTTTATTATAGCTTTATTATCCACAGCAGGATGGCTCATTGCAACATGTGGAAGCTCTTTGATTTTTTTTACACGCTTGTTTTTATCCTTAAAACAGTGGCAGTATATAATCATTGCAATACACTGATGCTTACTGACTGTTGCATTTCATTTTGCAATTATTTTATACTCTTTTTATACTCAATTCTGCACAGCTGAGAGTTCAGATCCGCGGGTCTAAATCTTCACCTCATGTCATCGCCTCTCCCCGTCTCCAGTCTTTGCTTCTGCTGCTGCTCGTTCCGTGCGATGTGATCAAATAGCTCGGGGGGTGGAACATTTTCTTTTTTCTTTTCCAACAATTTTGTCATTAACCCCGATCCGAGTGCTGTTTGACTCCGGTAGAGTCAGCTTTCTGTATCGTCCGTCTGCGCCGCCACTAGATTGTTTCACAAGAGACACATCTAAACAGGGTTTCAGCCAAACAGCACGGCGCAATTTTCCACTTCTGCTGTGAATTACAAACACTGGTGAGTGTAAAACCTGTGAAAAATACTAGGTCATCAATTTTCAGACCCTGTAATAAAGTTTAATAGAACCATTGTGGGCACACATGTATGAGTACTCCAACTCCTTATGACTTTTACTGGCTGTGCAGCGGAACATTCTGGGATTATTTCTGAGATGTACAATAAAGGATTCAGGGACGAGTGTGATGGGTACGAGGGACACACAAAGCTCGTCTGTCTTCTCGACACTCTCCTGTGGAATCCCTGGATTTCTTTCTGAAAGTGGAATAAAAAAGGAAAAAAAAAAGAAATTGATAAAGCTGATCCAGTAATTTATTCACAAGGATATTTAAAGCAACTTAGAAAAACGGCTGATGCAGAATCTGATTTGAACTTTCTCAGATTGGGGCAGTCATATCCTTTAGGCTAGCCCGCGGCTGTTCAGAAGGCCATGCATTGGTAATGCCCTCTGGGAAGGTGGACACCAGCCGGCGCCATGCATAATTTTTTTTCTGCTTGAATGTCCCAGACAGCATGGGAAAAAAGAGGCTTAGGCACTCGCCTTTTGTGTGTTCATCCTGCTCAATATTGGAGATTGACAGAGGCCTATTTGCTCTCATGGTAATAGCCGCGGTGCTTGTTGCTGTATTAAGGCTGATTGGCTAAAGGTTTCGCCGTGTCTGATTTCCTCCCACAATATGCTTGCACTCGTGTGTCTCCCTATCAGCGACTGTCAGCAGAGGCCCATTCAACGAGGCACATAGTCTTATCATAAATGGTGTAATGCATCCTCACGGTGCGTGCTTTTTTTGTGCCGCTTTTTTCCCCCCCGCTCGGTGTACGCACACCCACGCAAAGCAGATACGGTGGACAAGTTCATTGGTATGTGCACAGTGAAATGAGGCGAGCCCACACTGGGATCATCAATAGGCTGACACACTGTTGTGGTGGTGGTGCTGAGAGGTTAAAATAATATCTAAATCAGGAAATTCCGGGAAGTGTGAGACAGAAATGAATCATTCCTGTCTCATAGCATTTTCTACAGCACCTCTTTGAAAATCCTGACACGCTGTATCTCTCCCGCCAGATGGTGGGCCTCTTGGAAGTTGTTTTCACAGGGGTTCTTTTTGCTCTACAACTAGGTACCACAAGCACTGGCAAATAATATCGCTATTAGTATGCAAAGAGATGCTAAGGACTTTTTTTTCCATAAACCTTGGGCTCGTTTGCTCTGACTCATTGTCAGATTTCTGCCCGACCGAAGTGGGTAATTCAAATGAGTCCTTCTTATGGGGCAAAAAATTGCAACATTAAAATCAATACTGTATAATATCTGCAGTTATTGCGCTCCTAGTGTTTGTGTTATATTTGGCATCCCAGGAGACATACATTCAGTGTGATATATGCAGTGTATGGAGGTGTGATCCTTACAAAAAATATTGGAATCATGAGGCAAGAGCCATAATTCTATAGCAATTTGTATATGGAAATATATGTCTTGTAAACCATCCAAGTGAAGCATTTTCTGTGCACAAATTTTAGAAAAAAGCCTCTTTTTAATCTCTGGACTGTTGCCTCATTTTTCTAATAGCATGCCTCACTGTCAAAAGCTGCAGAAACAAGGTTACACAGGAAGAGAGGAGGGCAGGGACAAAAGCAAAGCAGGGGATTACACCAAGAAAACCAATATTATGGTCAACAAACGTTAAACCATTATGTGGAGTTCTGTATTATATTGTCATGGTTTCCATCGTCTCTAACCCTCAGAGGGCAGGTAAACACCAATAAATGCTATATGCCTTGAGTGAGTGCCATTATCTGAAGGTGTGTCGTGCCTATCCACACAAGAAGCTGTACCTCTGCACAGTGGAGAGAATTTATGTGCAAATGTTTTAATGAGCATGAAAATAAAAAAACATGCCTCTGCAAGATCACAACCTTACATATACTGTACCCAAGGCGAAAAGTTTCTGGAAGTTGAACCAGTTTTGGCAGCACAACCTGCACAGAAACTGTGCAAAGCAATTTCAGCAAATAATTTTTATGGGAACTGCATTTGTCTGCTTAAAAAGAAAAAAAACCAAAAAACACTGCTGCACGGTTCATGCACCGAGAACGGATCGGAAAAGGGATTTTCTGCCAAGCGTGTTTTTACACACGATACGATCCGCGGTTGCATCATCCCAGTTTGATTACAAATTGTTTGGACGTCTAAGTGGACCAGTGGTCTAAGAAGCACACAGTGCAACCACAATGCCCCTTGTCTTGTGTCCTGCTATTTCCCCCCATGTTCCCTGTCACAGTCTGCTGTCAGACATCAAATAAAGCCAGAATTGTGTCAAAAAAAAAAAAAAAAAACATGCTAAAAATGCATGGCGGGCCCTCACGTTAGTCTGCGTGTGTGGAAGAGACAGAGCGATGAGATGCTGGAGGACTTCTTGACGACAAACAGACAAAATGAGCTTTATTCTCCAACTCCCTCATATGTCTGCATATATGTGGTGCATATGCTATATCTTACTTCACCATATTCATCGTATGGTATGTACATGTCTCTTTATTTTCCCAACAACCTGCATGTGTAAATACAAACAGTTGTCGGGATCAAATCCTCCCCTTCACCCCTTAATCAAGTAAAACCACTAAAATCTCTCTCTATTGAAGTCCCAAATCTGGATGTCATTTTGTTGTGGTGCTCATTGTCATTCTATGCATCTCCCAACATCTAGACATTATTTCACAAGTAGCTAAGCTCACCTAGCTTGGCCTGCTGAATTGCTGAAAATAATCACCCCCATTGCCCTTGGCCAGAGGAGACAGGACCAGCGCTCCAGGATCCCTCAGACAGTCTTATTATTAGGCCCACACTCCGACATGTTTGACCTTTTACACTGTTCAACCTGAGCAAAAAGAGGACGTCATTAAGAACCCAAGGTCAGAACAGATAGACTGCAATCAGGTAATGACAGGGAGGCCGTCATGCTCGCCTTCTGAGGAGTTGGTCTTGAGAAGTGCTTAATGTGGCTCTGTTTATTGAGAATACTTTTGCCTGTGCCAGGCAATTTCATTGCCCCTCATTGTTCAGACAGCTGCTTCTATGCTATAGCCTTAATGTTTGGTCTATTAAGTGGAAGTCAAATGAGGTCTGCTCCTACTATTGATTTCACTTGTACTTTTGTGATGGTTTTAAAGGTAGCGTATGTGAGTCTAATGCAATACACCTTTTTTTGTCAAATTCAACAAATACCTCCTCCTGGTCCGCTCGTTGTCGGTTCTGTGTGTGTGCTGAGAGAAGAAGCCAGTGTTTACATTGAGCCCTGCGTCTGTAAATGAGAAACAAAGTGGCTCAGACCAAGCTACAAAATGCTATTCCAGCCAATCGCAGCTGGCATTTGTGTCAGGTTCCCCCTGTGGAGGCTACAGGTAACTCATTCACTCGCTCAGCTCCTCAGGAAGCTGATGCTCTGGATTCCAAAATCAATCAAGCCTCTTACCTTTGATATAAGTGTCAACAATTCCAATCTGAGTACAGGCAGTAGGTAACCTATGCATTTACTGGTGGTCTTTCAATATACTTTTAAAGCCTTTCATTATGACAAATCAGTGAATTAAAATTTGAATTCAGTTCAGTAGTGATCATGACATCAGTATGCCAAATTTCCAGAATTTCCACTTCCCTTTCATCTATTCACCAAATAACAAAACAAAACAAAACAAAAATATAGAATCAGACCATCATCAACATGGCAACACAAAAAATGTCTCTGCTGGCTCTCATTCTGTGGCTTAGCAGACACAGCCTTTAGCTTCTTAAGCAGTCTTTAGGTCTGCTCTGCTCCACGTTTGCGCTCGCTCTGTTCGTATCACATTTCCTATTTCTACTGAAGAAATAATGGGGCACTTGTGAAACGATGGCAAAAATTGCGATCCTTTGGTTTTGAAGGGGTTTTTATGTGTGCTACTTGTGAGGTTGGGGCGTTTGCATGTGCTTAACTAAGCCAAGCAAGTTAGTTGTAAAGTTAATTAACAGTAACTCCTAAGTGGTTGTGATTCTAAATCCCCCACAAACCCCCTGCAGCAAGCCCGAGGGGAGGCTTGTGATTAGGATTTCTCTTAAGTGGCTCTCCCGCCTACATGCTCGCATGAATCACTGCATCATTTTGGCTTTCACATCAAATCCTACACAGGCAAAACTGTGCAGGGGCAAAATCTGCATTACTAAAATCACATTTTAAGCTCCAGAAAGTCATATCCTCCTCACAGATATGATGAGATCTTCCGGCGCAGCCATCGCATGTTATTGTTGACGCTGGGCCCTTTCAAAGTGAATTTGTGAAGTCATGTCACAGGCTTCCATCAAGGGGATAAAGTAGAAGTGGCTTTAGTGTAGTGCTTGGCAATCACTCCTCCGTCTGTTTCCCAGCTCAAGCCAGAGGTGGAAGCTGGGCCATCAATATTCTCTCTCTCCTTATATGCTCTCCCTCCCTCCCCCTTTCAGTCTTGTCCCAGACAGACAATTGCTTTATTACATAAGGAGCAGTGGACCCACAGATCTAATGCTACGCCTTGTGCAAAGTGCTAAAAAGCATATTCCCTCCTCTGCAGTCTCAGGTCATCAAGTCAGTAGTTTTTTTTATTTTTTTAACCACCTCCCCCATTTAATAGCATTAGCTTCCTGTAGGCTATGTATTTATGTATATATCTATATGAGCTTTATTCTAATTAGAATTAATTAAAGCTTTAGTCTGAATGCCTTTTTCATAGAAAGGTCTAAGAAATTATCTGATAAGAAAAAGTTCATAGTTTACAGATACATTAAACAATTTCATTTCACATAGCCTGAATAGTGAGATGACAGGAATATGAACATATTTATTCAGCAGGGATTCAGAGTGCACCACATGTAGCAGGCCTCCACATTCTCCATAAATCTTCGCTGAATAGAAATTGTTTCATCAGGAGTCACATTGTTGCTTATGGAAAAATGCTTATTAGTTCTATTAATTGTTTCCACTAATTAGCATCAGGACTACTGCTATCCAATGACCACATGGCTAGCATATTTGAAAATGTAAGCACTAAGAATGTGCTTCTAAATTACTCAGGGTGGGAGAGAAGTGCCTGATGACTCATTTGGGTGTTTGGATACTGAGTGAAGATGCAGTGTTGCGTGTTACCTGGAGCTATGCTATTCTTGGCTAGTTTAAGATTGCATTCATGAACTTGATGCATTTGCTCAGTCTTTCCCCACCACTTATTTTAGATACCACTTTTCACTTAAACTGTAAAACAACAAAAACAATAAAGAAGATTAGAGTACTTATTGATCCCAGTGGGAAATTGTAGTATTACAGCAGCTGATTTAGCTACAAAAACAAGGTAATGAAATGAAGTAATGAACACAAATCACTAAAATCTTATCTAGAGATGGAATCACAAGTCTCAGTATATATAGTGACGGCGCCTGGGGATGTCCTGTGTAGAGTTAGTCAAGTAGATACTGGTCATTGATTTGTATTGGCATGTCAGATAGTCTTTAGTTTAACCTAAAGGTTGGACGTTTAGGAAAATGAGCTTAATTGCTTTCCTTGCCAGGAGTAAGCTTAGCATAAAACCGGACTATTTAGCATGCATGCTCATTTCCTGGTACATTGTGTATCTATATAGAATATATATAAAGATATTGAATTGTCATTAGAAGAATGTCCGTCTTTCCACCATTTATGAAACAAAACATTTATCTGTGTGGCTGCAGAGATTTGAGGAGAGGGCAGGAGGAAAGATGGAGGAGGAAAGAGCAGGTGAAGCAGCAGGGGTCTTTTTCATGAGCCTTCAGCCATCTTGACCTGCATTTGAAGTCTTAAAGCGGTGTGGGAGGTCACAGAAGGATCCGCACAGGCTGCGCTAACGTCATGTTTGAAACAAGATATTATCTTGTTTAGATACAGAAGAGACGGGGGAGAGAGGGAATGTGAGCGAGAGAAAGACAGCTTGTTTTTCTGCTCGCAATTACAATCTCAGCATCAGATCAATCCTGCTACCTCACGTATTCTGGAAAAAATGTATCTGAAATAAGTCCCCCAAAATTAAACACTGGAGATTGTGGTGTTAATATTTTGTTTAGCAAGTACCGCATGCTATAAATAATGATATAATAAACCATAATAAGCGGGGACTGTCTGCTTGGTGAATCCCTGGCTGAGATTGTAAAATGTAAAAATCGGATTGAAGAACAGGGTAGAATAACATTACGGCCTCCTTATCATCTTTGAAATAACAGCTATTATTTTGTTTCCCCAAATGCTGAGGAAAACGACATAATTTGATCAATATTTTTCATTTTGTTCTCGCATGCACATGCTGTCCTTGTCGAGCATGAATAGAAACCTGCTGTTCTCTTTTACTGGTTTTTGAGGTTGGAGAGCTTTGATTCGCTTGTTCACCACACACACACACACACACAC
>JBCAUF010000028.1:22579128-22589268 GCA_038406115.1 Haemulon aurolineatum
GGGAATGTACAAGGCTCTGATGGAGAGTAAGTGTGTGAGCACTAAGTGCAATAGCTATCTGGCAGTCTGGCATGTTCACTTCTCATGTACGTCCCTCCCCACCCTGAGAGACATGCATATGTGAACACTGACACGTGTGACGTAGCTACGCCCAGGGACATCCCTGCTGACAGGACAAAGGTTCTTCCTGTAGGCTACATCAGACCCAGGAACAGAGGATAGCCCTGTCCTCTAGACTATTTTTGTCACTTTGACGTGATGTGATGCTTTGATCGTCATGCTTTCCACCAACCTGCAGTCATTATTTACTTTTATAGTTTTCTACTGTTGTAATTAAGAGACTAATGAGAGACGAGGACAGGAAGGGACACATCGGCCATTGTCTGCTCTATCTCCGCCTTCAAAGTCAACTTGTCGTCAGGGCTCCGTGCTCACAGGCCCACAAATGCTCCCTCACTAGGACACTTTTCCAGCCACGGGTAATGTTCTGTGCACGCATACCACATGCATGTTTTTGTGCAAATGGATTTTTAAGACTAATTAAATGACACAGAGGAGGTCCATTTCTCACTCTTTATCAGACTTTTGCCTGTCTCTCCCCCCCCCCCCCCCCCCCCCCAAAAAAAAAAAAAACAGCAGTCAAACACTGGTCTGATTTGGACGTCAATTACCATGGCAACGGTTGAAGATTGGAAGCATGTGGGTCACCCGTAGTCTCTGATGATGCATACATCAGCTTTAATCTCTGTCATTAACCTACATCACTATCAGTCATTCTGTTATGTTAAATACCAACTGTGTAGTGCATTATTTCAATACATGCTCCAATTAAACACAAACAAATTATTTCAACTGTACATACTGTATGTTGTGCTCTTAAGGTTCACCTTGTATAAACTGTATAATGTGGTCACTAATTAATACACTCTCAGTATCATTTGCTTGCACATGAATATTTATTATTGCCCTAATTTTGCACACTATCCAGCTATAACTAAGGTTTCAAAGGTGTCTATTGCCAAAGTCCTACAGTTTTTACGCCCACCATCTAGCCTCATTATGGCTACATGTGTGCATTCGTAAACATAGCTCTTCCCTCAGTGTAAACAAGGTTGCACTTGAACACAATTCAAGTAGAAACTAGAAGTGTTTCTCCTCGCATGCTTTTGGTTCAAGATGATGACAAACTGAGCTGTCTTGACCCTGTTGCACCCTGCACCGTGGCCCATCCAGAAAAAAAAAAGAGAAAAAAAAAGAATTGATTGGAGGAAGCAAAGCTGAAAAGTTAGCATTAGCATCTCATGAATGGTAGAAGACTGAGATCTGTGTCAATTGCATGAGTGTCACGTTCAGTGTGTAACAGTTGGCAGCCCTGTCTCTGGCATCAGTGAGTGTGAATTGTGATATGGAGTCAGAGTGTTTCTACACTTGGCTGTGTTTGGTCTCTATTTAACTGTCCTGCCATCTACTCGACTTCACCATTGTGAGATGGAGCATGCAATTTAAAGAAAGTGTAAAGACAAAAAACAAACAAACTACACTGAAAACATGATCTCCTCTAATTTCTAGCAGACAGAGTTGCATAATCCAGCAATACAAGTTGTCACCTTGAGTGCAATATTGTTGTGTCAATTCTCAAAATGTATGTGATACTCATTTATTGCTATCACATTGTTACATAGTCATCTTCTTATTATTATATCAGTAAATTGCATTTATGGACAACTAATCGAACCTAAAAAGAAAAAAAAAAGAGAAAGGTCGACTGAGGTGTTTCACTCTGAAGATTTCGTTTCAAAAGCCTGCACATTCAGTGTAAATCAGTTTTCAATATATTCTTGTAGTGTGAGTGCTGCCTTTGCCCCTTCCTCTTTAAAGGTGCATCAGTTATTGACAGTGTTATATTTTTATACATGGACTGTTTTATTATCCGAAGCGCACAGGTTATGCTGAGAAAAACTCACCATCTTAAGCCCGTAAAAGGTCACACAAGTACAAGAAAAGTCAGCTGGTGTTCCAGAGGAGGGAAGAAACAGGAGTATATACAGTAAGCAGGATAGAGTGGATGTTGCTGGCTTGAAGATAAAATAATATGATCATGTAACCATACACTTAACTTCCTTGCCCTCACTGGCACTTTGAGAAGGAGCTGCACCTTAGCGAGGAATTACCCATATTCATCATCCACATACACGGTCTGGATAAACACTCATAATGTTAAGGTCTGTGTTGTTCTGCCTCGTAAAGCCTCAGTACTGGTTTGCTTTCCCTACACACTGCTCTCTCTCTCTCTCTCTGCTCATATTAGGGGCTCACATCCCCAGAGAATTCCAATTTTCCACTGAAAAACTTTCTTCTTCACCGTTAATTACAGTAGGCCAATGTTTTCTCTCACCCTATAATTACAATTCAGAAAACAATTACATATCATTCAGGCAGCATGATTACCTCCTGTCACTCCAGCCTTCCGTGACATAATTTAATATTTTGCTCAATGATCACTCGGAGGATTCATAAAGGCAAAAGAGGCTCCCACTTATAGTGCATATCCTAGTCATCAGCCACTCTGCTTGTTCATCTGATAAATGCAGGTTGGAGGGAGCCACTCTGGTTTGACAATGTGCCATTAAGCCATCCACAGACCCACTCTTGCAGACGCCGGGTGATTAATGTCTTCTCCTTCTGCCTATTTAGCCCCTCAATAATGAACCTGAATTAACAAGCCCTCGCTCCTGGTGACGAGAGCTGCAAACACTTTCAGCGAGAGCACAAAACCCCGCCACAAAAAGTGAAAGTACCTCTTTTAAAGTAGATAGAACCGACGGTGGATGACCACTTTGGACACGGCATTTAACATTTGTTTTCAGCTTAACGTGGGGGAAAAAAGCCCCCAGACACTGAACATATTCAAGACTGCACGTACTGTAGTTGTGAAACTGAAGGAACTCAAAAAGATAGAAAGATAGATGAAGTTTTACTTTCAAGTACATCAAACTGACTCTATACGATACTAATGTTTCCTGATGTGTTTACTGAATAAATCATTTAAAAAGCAAGCATCCATGTGAAATATTACTTGGTTCTAGGGAATTGAAACCACCTTATTATGCCTAATTACTACAGAAAAACAACAACGGGCTTCAGCTGCACTGTAATGCAATGAAGATGTAACTGGAGTCAGTGGAAGCACAAACAAGGCGAGGTGCCTAGTCAGTGTGTACGTACCTGGGTATTTGGAGGTTAATATCATGCATAACGCAGGTGGAAATTTACATTTCATGCACAAAATAGCCTTCTATTGTGAGAAGTCGGGGGAACGAGGTTTTACATGCTGTGACATTTACGGTTCCTACCTCCATCATTTTTCAATTCTGGCAGCACCTTGACGCTGCTGTCAGGATGTTTGGGGATGCAGCATGTGTTGAATGTCATGTCACGCATAAAATTGGACTACATTTGGTCTGGAGTGGGTTAGATATTAAAGTTCCAGCGCTCAAAAGGAGCACCCCATAAGCTAAACAAGCATGATTGCGGTCGCTCTGCAGCATTGTTTTATCACACCTCGGTTGATGTTTGGTACTGTGGCCTGCGGTTTACAAAGCATCCTACTCCACGCTCACAACCTTTCAATGCGATAAACAAACTTAGAAGTGAAGGAAAAAAAAGTTTTCATAAGCAAAGAAACATCACTAAGTTGGAAAAGGCTGCTGTACCAAGGTGTTTTGGTTGTTTAGAGAAAAAAATAAAATGGCAACAGGAGCTTTACTTAGCAGCAGTGTTTTCTTTCTCTTGCAAAATAAGTTCTACTGGATATTTATTTTATCCGATATGTGTCACCGCACATGCTGTTTTCATAACAAAATAAGTCCCAGGTACTTAAATAGTGAAGTTAGTTTGACAAATGTCAAATGCTGTCTCAGACTGCAGCTAAAGATAATCTGTCTGTCTGCTATTTACAAAATGAATCCATAAATGATGTGGTTTATAGTCAAAAACAGCCAAACCCCAACTCCATGAATGCAAGTTCACATATTCAACTGGCTTTTTTTCCCCAACCTACAGTCCTAATCTAAATACATTTAATTTACTATGATAGAAAACAAAGAAAATCTGAAAATATTTGCATGTGAGAAGCTGGAGTCACTAGCTTTTCACTTGAAAAAATACTAAATTGATTCACAGATGATCACAGAAAACTGTTGGTGATTAATTCTTGACCCATTCAATAAAATGAATTCAGTTCAGTCAAGCTCTCGTCCTATGCAGCAGCCAAAGGTCAATGCAAGTGTGCGACAACCTGATGGTTGAGTTGCTACAGCTGAGCAGTTTTCACTGATGTTATTGCTGCAGCCTCATGGTTGGCCCAGATTACTTAGCTCTCTCACAAAATGTGCAAAATAGATTAACTGTTAAAGGCCCTAAAGTATACTGTGCATACTGTGACCTCATCCAGCCCACTATCCTAGGAATCATGTCCATATTGGACAATTTACGTCCAGTGCAGGGAGTCATGTTCTCCGGCCCCGGTGAGGAGAGAGGATGGTGGATGCTGATTGTGTTGAAGCCTGACATTTACTCATATCAACCAAGCACTAAGTGTTTCAACCCTTCAGCACACACCTTTCACAGTTTGCTCAGATTTTACTGTGTACAGATGAGTGCAAATATGTCCCTCTCTGTGCAGCAACATTGGTTTGTGCAGACTCTATCAGCGTTGCCAGCCAGAGAGACAGCAAGTCACCACTCAAATCAATGCAACTGAATAGCAGCACAGACACAGCAATTTCAGCCACTATAAATGTGCAAATGTGCGTTTCGTAATGTCGAACAGTAAATCATGCAGACGGCATACAATGAAATCCCAAACTGTTTGCTGAAGTAAGCCCCGGGTGTCAGCTTTAACCAAAAACCCAAAGTATTTTTAGTGAATGTAATCCATTCAAAGATGCCGGGGCCTCCATTCCTGCTGAATTGCCTGTCCTATTTCATGTTCTCGGGCTCCTCAGTCACCTGTAACTTTAATGTCTGTGTTGAGGATTGCTGGGCCGTCGGGGGTTGTGCAAGACGAAGCTAATTTTCCAACTCTGGCCAATCTCTCTGAGGCATTGGCCAAAGCCCCTTTGCTGTATACTGTTTGGAAGAGCCTTCCAGAATGCGCAGTGCAAGCCTTTACTGAAAGGCTATTATTAATGGAAAGGTCAAAGCGGGGTGGGTGGTTAGATAGTAGCAAGGAGATACTGTCAGTTCGCTCGCCTTCACTGTCTAAGGCCGAGAGAAGTAAAGAATAAAGGGCCAAGCTCGCAGAGGTATTATAGCAGAGTGTACCCTTAACTGTGTGTAATGTTGGCGGGCTTCAAGAGGACTGATTCTCCGTACATGCTAGGTTGTCCACAAACCCCTCCAGCTGTCATTCATTGCAATGGACACGCACTCGTGTGCTGCCTCCTGGCAAATTGATAATGCCCATATGACCGATGCTACTCATTTCCTTCAATAACAACGAAGACGGTTCGTGTTTTCGGGAGTGCTCTCAGATGTTGTCCATCAATATTAAGCTGCCTCTGAAGCTAATAATTACTTCCTGGGTTTGAATGTAAGAATGTTCTGACTGGCGCTAATAAGAATGAATGAACCGATCCTTGTGGTCTGCCTCCGTACCCTTTATCATTGCTCATTATTTGCTCCAATAATTAAACTACAGATTTCGGCAATTATTCAACATAAAAATGTACAACGATTTCTCCAAAGTTCATTTGTTCTACTCAAATTCAAATAGGTACTCCAATGATTCACTGATTGCTTCACCAAGGAGGCATATTGACATTCACAGGAAATGAGAGCATGAGATAATGGTTGTTTTGGGAAACACTGCAGCCATGGAAACTAGGAGGTATAATTGCTCAAAACAATATGCTGTCTCATATGTGCCAGCGGAGATTATTGCATCTGTACTTTTCAGAGTTTGAGAGAGAAACGGGAGGAATTTATCCGCCACAGATGCATCAGCAAACCCACTTTCTTCCTATCTTATTTGTCCAACAGTGTCATTTGTTCAGCGCACCATTAGATATGGCGGACAGTGTCGATACACCTTCGCAAACATCACCTCCATCACCACCGGATATGACCCGGCCAATTTTATGAATGTCATCTAAACTTTCCAAAGTTGTCTCTTCCCTTTGTAAACATGGCGCTGCCAGCAGACATTTATCTTTGTTTGTCGAGCATCTTTCCTTACTGCCTCGCTCCTATCAGGCGTTTCAGGGATCCTCCTCATTTTATGTAGCGCCATCTATTTTAACTGTCTTGACAAGGTTAATGGTCTCATAAATGTCTGTGTCTGAGAAGTCCCGTGGGCAAGATTTCTTCGCCGGAGTTTTCAGTTTTGTTTGGCGCCGACTGGTGCAGGAGGGGTCCCCCTGCTTTGATCTCAGCCGTTCAGTTAACTGGATGTTGAAGGCGTGACATGGGGGATGGCAGCGCTCTGCTCCATCCAGAGCTGTTTGTGTCAAGGTGCTTGAGTCACAGCGCATCATGGGAACAACTGTTTTACCCCCAAGTTGTCGGCAAATATTGCTGTGATGGAGCGGCGGCTCCACATATGCTGTCTTTGACAAAAATCTATTTGGCTGCTGGATATGCATGAAGTGCATGAAGTATGAAGTGTTCTGTCAATATGTTTGTGCTATTCACCATCTACGCTCTGGGGAAGAAGTGGATTATACAAAAAGGTTGCATCGCAGTAAATCGCTCTCAACTGTGCCTTTCTGTCGTTGGTAAATGGATAAATGGATATGAATAGGTTCCCACTTTGGTGGTGCATTAATCGTGTTAGAGATGCAGATTACATCTCCGCGTCTTTGCATAAATTATTCATGACATTGTAATGTATGGTGCACAATTTGAAGTGAGCCATTGTTCTGAAAAAGTGATGTAATTGGGTCAAAAGGAGAGACGGAGAGAAAAAATAAAGTGCGTGAAGTGCCGTCGCGGTCTCGCGTTGGCGCGCGTCTGAATATCTGTGTGAGGTACGTTTGGAGCCTGACACCACACTGCTGTAACCCTGCACCTTCATTTGCTGCGCTGCTGTGGCTTGTTGAAGATGATTAAGAACAGCCTGCAGCTTCCAGATTCTCCCTTTAATCAACAGTTCCAGTCAGGAGAGTGTTGTATGCCTGTTAAGAAACACTTTTACTTTTTTTCCAGTTGTGTATATTTTAACAAATCTGGCTTGAGGCAGGCCATCACCGGGCAGACGAGCACAATCAGGTTGCTCGTGACGGTTTGCACAACTGCCTTTTTGGCACACCGAGCTTCCAGACTCCTTCTGGCCCTCTCACAGTGTGAATTGCTTCACCATCCAACCACTCGGAGGGAGAATGACCAGAGTACAAGGAATACAGATGCAGCACTTCAAGAAGTATCACCTTGAATTCAACCTTGTAGCTGCTGTGAGATAAAACAACTCATCATCAGATGACAAAATGGGACAAATTGGCAGGGTTTGGGAGGAGCATCAGCTGTCACTGACAGCACAGATCCACATCACGTGGCCCTCTTGTAAAGGTGGACAAGAATATAAAACCGAATTTACAGACATGAGCATTCTTCATTTGAGATTAAACTACATTTTCATTACCTCTTCACTGCTTGCGCAAAAACGGGCTCACTGTTTTAATCAGAATGTGACTCTGGCAATTTAGGCCAGACTATTTTAGTGATAGGATCAGAAAAAAACAAAGAAAGAAAAAAACTAATCAAATCTGAAAGGTGTTCAGCCTGAAATGAAGTCACAGAAACACTGGAAAAAGCCAAAGACCACATAATAATAGACATTAAAAGACTAATCAAATAAACACAATTGCAACAGGCAGATCACGTTTAGAGAGTCACCTGATGAGTGTCCTCCAATTATTTTACTCCCCAGGTAGCACTCTGGATATTGTGTGACGGCCTTGAAACAACAGCAAATGAATGTGCTCGAGAAGGGTAAATCTGTGCTTATGCAAATCTTGAGTCAACTCTTGAATGATTGCTGTGGTATGAATTCAAATTGTCCACTTTTTAAACACTGCTTTTGTTTGGGTAGCTTACATGGTTATAAGTAGATTTAAAAAAAAAAAAATACTTTGATTGCAAGCACTTAGATGCTTGTTTTTTATTTAACAAGAAGCACTTGAATACACAAGGGCTCTTACTGACTGGCTTTTCACAATCGAGGCAATGACATATAGTGTGTGAAACAAACGTGTCTTCCAACAGTCCAAATGTTGGTCATAAAGATCACACATGAACGGCCTGGTTCCAGCTGTATTATCAAATATTTGATTCAAATATTCTATTCTGAAGTCTGATGTGGTGAAATAGAACATGTTGTACATACAGAACTAATGACAGCATAACACTGAATGTCTGCGAGATAAAGATGTTCACTAATTTCCCATATTTTGAAAAATATGTGGACTCCTGAATTGATCACAGGCTGGAGGGAGGTGACCTTCTGTCACAGAGAAAAAGATATGGAGAGAGTTCTCATCAGAAGAACTGTGTTCTGTAGCCTCTGTCAGCAGGCACCTGTGGGAGGGGAGCACCTGTGTGTGTCTGCATGTTTTCACCTGTGGGAGTTTAGGAACTTCATCCATTTGTGAGCAAATATGTGAAATTGAACTGAAAGGCAGATTTAAAAATGCATGATTTCAAGTTTTTTCAGTGTTATGTACCAGTTCCAATTGCTCAAAGGCAGCGAAAAAGCAGATTTCAAAATGGCAGAAGTCTTGGCTACTGTATGTATGATTTATATGACTAGATTCATCTGGATCCTCAGAATCCAGCCATGTTCCAAAGTTAGTTAATTGTTAGAGCACCACCATCTGGCCTTTTTTGTGTGTGGATGTTGTTTCCAGTCTTTCTGCTAAGTTTGGGAACTGTAGCTATTACAATTTAGATACTTTTAGGGCTCAAGAATAATATTAATCCATACACATACAGTTGGGTTCCAGCAGCTTTGCTACTTGGACCTCTAAAATCTGTCCAATCAGTGTAGTTTGGAGAGCCTCCACTAACTGGCTCCAATATTTTAAGTATTGTGAACTTCATTCATTTAATTGAACAAATGAAACCCTATTTTACCACAACTGTGCTAGTCTGCCAAGCAGATGTTCTCTGTTTAATCTCACCTTAAAACAAAAACATGGCATTTATAAAAGATAAACAATAATTAGTATTCATGCTCAGCTGACAGGTAGCAGTTTTAACTCACAACAAGACAATACACTTATGAGTGTATGGAGATGCCACAGATTATCATGGTAGTGAAATCTAGTGTGTGTTCTGTCTGTAGTTTTATTCTAATCACCTAGGTTTGACACTGAAAGGTGAGGACAAAAGGGGACAATAAAATTACAGTAACACAAAAAAGCCAGCGGCAAAAATAGCAAACATCCCTGGGTATTTCATTAGGATGTGGTTACTAAGTTCAATATCCTCATTTACAAATGCTCCCAACACCCACTATTGAAATCTGTGGTAACAGATGACCTCTAATCCCCGCTGGGATGTAAAACCCAACACAGTCAATTGTAATTTGGTGGCGCTACAGGAAAAAATAAAGCTTCTTTTGTTAGTCTTAGCAGGCTTTATCTGTCTGTTTCCAATTACAGTCCTTGAGCCCTGGGCTGACATGCCCATATGACAATCCCTTGCCAAGTTCACTGCCTTCATTAAATGTATTAATGCTGTTGCGTCTGCACGTACAACTGTTGGCCTAAAATCATCAAATTTTAATGATTATGACAAAACCATCTGCTATTTTCGTAGATGTGTTACCAAGTTTTTATTTTAAGCAAGAGGCTGCTGGATTTATGAAGACTCACAACATATGGCATTCAACAAAACATTCATCAGTCACCCCAGTGTTGGCAACAGGGTTTAGTTTTTTCTGGTCTTTTTCTAACAAGACAAAATGCTATGTGAGGCTGGTTTAAACACCATTCTGGTGTTGAGTAAGCAATGTTTCCCACCCATATTTAACATCTTAATTCTTAACATCAGGCTGTTATTGCTAATGCTAATATTTGCTAATATCAGTGACATATGGGTGGAAATGTAACTACTGTTGAGAGCGGGGCTGGTTCAACACTC
>JBCAUF010000028.1:22594893-22606072 GCA_038406115.1 Haemulon aurolineatum
ACTCATGTGGTGTTAAAAGCCAACGAAAACAGGTGCGTTTTAAGAAGAGTTTTAAAATTAGACAGTGAGGAGGCCTGACTAATGTGCAGCAGTAGTTCCTTCCACAATTTTAACCAGAGACACCAGTCGTGCTTCAAGATGGTCTCTGACCTCTGACCTTTTGACTGACACCTCATTTGACCTTTTAGGACCCTCCCTCCATACATTGCTCTGGCTTCATTCTATTGACCAAAGGTTGTACATGCATGGCCTTAGTGTCCTGGGCTCCATCTGATTGGCCAAATGTTCACTTGCCGAGTGTGAAGTGAAGTCACGATAAATATGATTTTTGTTGTTCATTATGTTTCAGGAAGTGAAATGTTTTATTGCACATGCTTATATTGCATTGATGATGAAAATATGAGTTATTGGTCGGCACTAACAGAAACCACATTCACAAAGGACTATATCACTTATCTGACCATTCGCCCTAAAGGGTCAGAAATACACATTTGGTCATATATGTTGATAATGATGTGTTCTGTTCATCCGGATGACAGGTTGGTGAGGAAATGTCAAGCTGTGACTGATTTTCATGAGCAGAGCAGAGACACTCTGTAGAGGAGAGAGTGACGCACTGACAGCTGTGAAACACAGAATATATCCGGTAGTGAAATACATCGAAAGTAGTTATTTCCACTAAATTACCATCTCAGACAGAAACCCAAGAACATCAGAATGTTATGTAACAAATGTGGGCTGAGCACTATCAAACGAGCGCCTGATCTCCCCCGGGGTTCACAGCCATGTCAGTCAGGGTCAAACTGCTATAAAGGATGTGTCAGAGCTTAGCATGAAGACAGACAGGGCCTCGCTGCTACAGATCCTTACCAATGGTGAGAGTCAGGCAATCCAACGCACAATGAGATCCCACCGGAGCCTGAGCTCTCAGCAATTCGCCTCAGCCAAGCCTGTAATTGATATTTGTCAGAGGGAAAGGGTGGTCCATGTCAGCTCCAAAGCTGCAGGGAGATGGAGGAAGGCGGAAGGGCACGCTTGAAGCCTAAGATAGCGGAGGAACATGCCTGTGAGGCATCCTGTGACAGGGCCGTTCATATTTCGAGCATTCTGTTTTATCATGAATGCATTTACGCCTGCTGGCTTCATGGATATGGAGTGCTTTGGCACAATTTCAGACTTAATTGTATGCCCTCGTGTGATTCTTGCCGTGGTTAGCTAGTAGCAGTGGGTGGTTTAACATTACTATTACTGCTATTAATTGCTAAAGTAATGATTATGGTAATAGCGGTGCCTTTGTGGCAGAGGTTTCCCCTCACACCAGGCAAGCACATATATTTCTACTCGAAGCCTTTGCTGTTAAAATAAACATGCCAGACACAAAAGCAGTACCGTCAGCAAGAATTTGCTCTTATGTGAGTGAAGAGAACAGAAATGCAGGAAAGTCCTGCTGGCAGTGGCACTAAAAGTGGAAAAGGGGCACTTAAAATCAGCGACAAAAGACACAAAATGGCAGCTGATTACAGAACTAATTGCATTGTTATTCCACACATGAGAGGATACTCTGAATGAAGCTGGAAAATATAGCCCGAGACTTCACTTTTGTTGCCACTTTGCTTGCAACTTCAGGTGAGCCCCTGCTTTCCATAACAACACTCACTGCTGCATAGCTGATGAGGAGCAGTGTTTTGCAGGGAAAATGGAAGTGGTAAATTGTCAGGGATACAAAAAGATACACTTTGCAACAGTGTGCCAACTCCACACTGGTGCAGGCACTCCAGAACCAGCCCAACGTCTCCTCGAAATTACATTTCATTTCTAATTGATTTTGCGAATGATGTTTTTAGAGACGTGTGATTGCTGCCTGGGTTACTTTCACCGCTGAGGAAAATAATGTGGAAATGGTGTGAAAATAAAGCGCACACAAATGGCAGGGAGGAGGCCGGTGGCCATACAAAGTCCAAGACTGGGACACTGGAGACCGGGGTCCACAAGGTCCTGTCCTCGGTTAGGTTTAGGCAGAATCACTTCTGTTGAACCTGCAGTAATGGATGATTTGCCCTCTTAGAGGCATCAGAGACAAGCTGTGAACACAACATCAACATATTACGACCTTCAGGTTTATATGGTAACCCCTAACCAATCACAGTGGAGCTGGAATTTTGCTGCCATCATTCTCAGAGGCAGTCCTTTGTGTGAGAGACCCTTTCAGGTACAAGTGGTCATGTGGTCCATTGTTAATATCTAACTACTGATTATAGCAGCTTTGTGGGAAACGTAGAATGTTGAGAGGGTAGCCTCATCCTGTCTTCTGTGTCATATTATGAGAAACATTAATCAAGCTTTACTGTAGTTGAATGAATGATGATATTTTTGATGAAACAGAAAACATAACGACGTGCTTGTTGTTTTAATCAGTAGCTCCCACAGTGTTGGTAGTCATTTTCAGTGGCCGGGGTTGTGTAAATGGACGCAGGCTCTGCCTACGCCAACAAAAAGATCATTTTAATTCCTCTGGGCCGTTGCTTTTCTCAAGTGTACAGTTGTGTATTTAAATGGCTCTGAGAGGCTGCTTGACTCGAAAACACAATGTGCCATCTCGAGCCGCTCGAACAAGCAAACAAACCAGTGCTCTCACACTCTCCGGGCCTCGCAGCCATCGGCCTGGCAACGGCAATCGTCTGAGAGGAAAAGCCGCGGCAGATGACAAGCTGTGTTCTCCACCTCGGTGTGAAAGCCACCGCCGTTTTCAATTCTCGACATCAACCTGTTCCAGCGCGAGCCCGTTTCAAATGCCCCGCTCTCTGGAGGTCATATCTTGTCCTTTTGCCTCCCCCCTCCTGTTGTTCTCAATTGAAAAACTCAATGATGGACACACTAGTGAGTGACAAGCCGGTGGGAAAATGGCTTTGTGAAGACAGCCGGCTGAATGTTGAGCACTCGCTCTGCTTCTTCGCTCTGTGTTGGTCGTCCTAGTTATTTCTTTAACTGTTGACCTTGTGGAAATTGCCGGTTGCTCCCCCGGGCCTCGGTGGTCCGGGTCACAGCAGACTGCATCTCATCCGCTGAAAGCTGGTTCTCAATGGACGCTACATTAAGTGCTGCCGGCACTCCACAGACCACTCTCCACGGGGACCTAAGATCAGCGAGTGCTTCGAAGGTCTGTGCTTATATGCATCAGACTAGGAAATGAAGCAGTTGGGCATGAGTGAGCCGCCGCAGTTTATGTTCTGACACTGAACGACAGAGAAAGGTTTCACGGAGTCGCTCTCACCACTTCCGCTGGCATTTTCACCACGCTCCGCAATAGAGATGCTGTCAAATCCGCGTTTCGCGTTTTGTCAGCTTTTACATCCACTTAAGCGTTTGTTCCCGTTTGATGAAGGAGCATTTAAACTGACTTTTTGGAAAGTTTTTTCGCCACGTCTCATCTCCAGAAAACCCCCCCACCGCCGCTTGTTTCTGCCCGTAAACCCCCAGAGGAAGGTTTAGAGGCGGAGATGAATTGATGTCATAACAGAGGAGGAAACCATAAAAAAAAAAGAAAAAAAAAGTGAGATTGTGATCGGCTGGGTTATGAATAGGCTCGTCTGTGAGGGGAGCCTCTGAGACGGCAGAGGAGAGGCGATCTGCAGACAAGAGGCAGGCAGAGAAATAAATTCATGTCAGCGGCAATCTCCCCTCGCCTCTTATTGTCCCTGTTATAATTAGAGCAGAGCAGATAGCATCAGAGAGAGGTTGGTGCAGATAGAGGCTCATCTCTTCATTTTCTCTCATCCTCGTTACTAATGGCTGCCTTTGATACATATTGAAACAATGCACTCAGTACTTGGAAACCATTCTGAATAATTCATGCAATTGCATCACAGAGTACCAGTGATATACTGGTCCCAAAAGGATCATTGATATCTCGTAAACTGCGCAGTGTTCGCCCTCAGAGGGAACACTGTAAATGAGCCACATGCACTCGAGTTGAACGAACTGTTCTTTTTGGAAACAGTGTACAAACATAATGCCCTCCTGGTGGAAAGGAGCAGTTTGCACGGGGTGAATAATGGTGGACATCATTAGTCACTTTATTTCTCTCGACATTTTGAGCCTGTGTTAACTGTGATTAGGTGCAATTTGTTTTTGACACACATTTTCCTCCTCCGTCCTCATGGTGTCCACCTTTCCTCCGCGGGACTGGGCTTTTGGATGCAGATTGGTCCGATCATTGCAAGTGGTGTTTTCGGAGGGAGCTGGAATAGGACAATTTGCTGTCGCACACCCCGGGTTGAAAGAATACCTGCCTCCGCTAAGCCACTCTCTTGTAGCATGCGGATTAGGTTTCTGTGTAGGCTCTCGCCTTAATTAAACGGGACAAAAGATTCTCATGCGATGAAAACAGGAGCAGTATCTCTGATCTGCCGTCTTAACGGAGGAGGTTTGTGTTTTTTTATGCGAGAAGGCACACGGCCCGGGAAACGTAACCAAAACAGAGTTGTAGAAAAGTTTCCCCAGCAGTCCATTTCTTCATCTAATCCTGGGCACGTTTGGAACAGATCTGAGCTGCCACTTCTGGGGAGAATACAAATTGCCTGATGAAATGAAATTAAATCCTCGATGCTAGGTTATCTTTAACACATAATTGCTAAATCCTTTGGCTGCCTGGCTCGGCAGAAGGCAGGAGAGGACGGACGTAGCTGGCATTAAGACCACCGTGTCTGTGTGTCGGTTGCGTTTCTCTCGGTGGGGAACTCGAATGGCAGCCGTATTTGGACTCGGCCGCTGCTCAGAAAGTAATTTCGTCTCTCAGCCTTTTTCAGCTCGCACTGGTGGTGCTGGGGAAACAGTCCAGCGCTGAAGTCAAATAAATGTTGCATGCTTTGGCGGCATGTTTCAGTAATAACGGAGGAATAATAGTCCTGCTGATCAGAATGATGGAGCCTTATCGGTCTTCACTGCCCCCGTATGCCTCATAATACCAGGCCCATTAACTAAACCCCAAACCAGCAAATCAGGGGTGTTGTTGAACCCCTAAGAGTACGTTTTAGTCCATGGAATTCTAATTTAGATGTTTTTTTTTTCTCATTGAGTCAGAAATATTTCTGGACTATCCCAACAGATGTACTTTGAGAATTCCATTAGTTGAGAAAATTGGCAAAATTGATCAGGAAAATTGAGACATGCTGTGGGACATGAAAAAGTTTCTTTCAGATTTTCTCCCAATTGACTTTCTTATTTTCAGACAACCTTTTTAAAATCTGCAGAGATGCAATAACTTGTCAGTTAATCAGGTAAATCTTGCCTTACTGGAGCTCATTATATTCAGTCTTTGTTGACATTGTGCATCTTTATTCTTACTTTCTTCTAGTTTTTCTGTCTGTATTTCTCTTAAGATGAATTATTATATTGAAGGGTGTATTGGACATTCTGTCCACGTTTTGCCAACACTAATGTAACTGAACACAGACAATGTTGTGATATAAGTGAACATGGTCCTTTACATTTGTATTTATGTCTTTTCATTTGCACAGCCCACTGAAACATGTGCCTCCCTGCTCATCAGCATTCACCACAGAGCCTCCGTACACACCGTAAGGTTAGCAGCGCTGTGGCATATTACAGACATTAATCTCACAAGAAAATGATGTATTGATCTTCGGCACACCACAGGTGGATCATGAAATGACCTCCGATGCATAATTTAGCCAATCCCTTGCAGACTTTTCGCCGTGCCCAGTGGAAGGTGAGGCCTCACAGGTGGCCCATTGTTCAGGAGTAAACCACAGCAAATGGCACTCACTCTCAGTCACAGTGACATTTAGGCTGTTAACAACCTGTATTCCCAGCATGTGAAAGCTTGTATGAGTAGTTTTGCACGCTCTTTGCCCATTTCTTAAAAACAGCATATATTTTTGTCGCTTTTTACCACTTCATTCAAAGTGTGCCATTTTTCAGGGGAGGTTTAGTTCCAGGAAGTCATGTACCATTTTCAACCAGCTCTCTGCTTGTTTGAGATATTTAATCCAACAAACAATGAGCACCATGCTTTTATTACTGTCAAGGTTTCATTATTGGTGCATGGTGACGCCACAGGTTGCTACAGTGTCAGCCACAGCTGGACTCATCTCACCCAGCGGTGCTCGCAGGATGACTGAAAGCCACATTGAACCCCCGGACTCAGGTTTCCACTCTGCTCCCTTTTCATGAGGGAGGCCTCTGCCTGCCCTATGCAAAGTGAAAAAAAAAAAAAAAGATACATCAGTGCCCCAGAAAAATTGTAATTATTTCAGTGGGTGGAGAATCCTAGTGAAGGGGGAAAAAAATCTCATTTCAGCAGGATAGCAGACCTCCTGTGAAATATGCCTCTCCCTTTCAAAAGCCAGGCAAATTGGGACAGTGAAGACCAGGTGCCACATGGGGAAAACATTGTAATCTGACACGCGCTTATGATGGCAACACAAAACATCAAGTGTGTGTGACTCCTGAATGGTGGCTCTTGGAATTGGAGGATCCATCATTTTGTCTTTCATTTCTGAGTTTATTCAAAGCTTTCAAAGGCGCCTGTTTGTACGCTGCACCTGACTTGTGTTTTTTCCATACCATTTAATGTTATCGTCGTTTGAAACCCGGTGTCAGTCTCTCATTCAAGTAGCCTGCCTGCGGTCACTTTCTATGTATACCCAGACTATCATAAAATCTTCCCCCTGACTGCCTTCAAAGTGGAGCCTGTATATGAAATCGCTTTGAGGGATCTCAGAGGATATGGGAATTTCAAAAAGAGAGGATCCTGAAACTTATTTTTCATCTGAAAGTGGCCATCGGTTGACTTTAAGCAGAGCTTAAGTGAACAAAGAGGAGTATAATGGTCTTCCTTGGTGGAATCCTGCAGCGAAGGACATTGGACTTTAAAATTTAGCTGCGGATTAGAGTGGGATTAATACGAGTATGGCAGATAAAAAGGAGGAGCGTGCGCGGCGAGACGCCTCCGTTGTACAGCGTTGATATGCAAGAGATGTTCTCAACAACTCCCAGCTGTAAATCACAGATGCAAGGATTTGAAAATCTCTTGGTCTCCAATGATGCGAGATTTGGAGCCCACCATTTTATTAATATGCTGATTAAAAACATGTTGCCATGTGATGATTATGTACTCCACTGAACCACTGTGATACAACTCTGCTGCAGCTACATTTCTGTTTTTTCCTCCTCCATTAGCTGGTGCTAATGTAGGCCACTGAAGTGTTGGACTGACAGTCTCACACAAGTGAAATTGCTGGAATGCATTTGTTCATATAGTTAAATATCATTCACTGGGAGCAGTGGAGCTTTATGTGCCCGTCGCTGAGTGTTTGAGGAGCCATGATCCAAACAGGCTCAGTGAGTCAGTCTGTTTGTTGTCCTCATGGAAGGTGTTATGAGTAATGCACGCTTTAACCTGCACGCTCCCTCCTTCTCTGCACATTTGCAACAATTTCTGAGGTCTGACTGTGTCATTCGACGTTGTATTTTGGGAAGTAAATCACTAACGATTAGTCTGGAAATAATTAGTTTTAAAGCTGCTCTCCTCCCAGGTCTGGAGGACAAGCTGTGTCAGGTAATTCCAGTCTTGTTCACCTCCCCTTGCATATCAAATGCCACCTCTAGGCCCTTTCCCCATTATGGAGATAGTGTAACAGCCCTCAGTATGGAAGGCAACACACTTCAGCAACATTAAAATCACCCACTTCAGGCTCGCTGAAGCTTGGCAGTGTTGGGAGTGTAATATTTTTCATTTTCCCAGAGAAGTTTGATTCAGTGTTTGCGTGTCGGGCTGTTAGAGCACCAGTCTGTCCTTTTTAGTGTAAGTCAAAGGCCCCGCTTGTCTCGTCGGTTATGACAGGCTGAATCTGATCGTTTCTGACATTTAAGGGCCAGATGGTTGGTTCGAGCGAGCTCTTGTAAAACTCTGCGCAGCCTTTTCTTATTTTCCTTATTTATTTTGTCATTGGAAAATAGCATAACATTTGAACTGGCATTTATGTATTATATAAAAGCCCCGGCTGGCCTTACTTTCAGTACTTTGATATTTTAAAGCAGGTTTGATGCAATCTCTTCTGCTTTCAGGAATGACAATGCTGCCGTTGCAGTCAGAGATCACGCTCCCCAACTTTCTCCACTTTGAGTGTTGCACTGATTGTACTGAAATAGGACGCTTCCCTCGTAAGAACTGTCTCTAAACTAGGGGGGAAATATTAATAAAAATCTGCTCTGCGCTCACAGAAATAATCATGAAGTGTTAAATAAGATATATATCAGCCGGAGAACAAAGGCGCCGTGGAATGAAAAAAGAGACAGTTTGTTCTCTAGAGGGGGCCACCGCTAAACTGTGATATGGATTAGAAAAATATTCCCACAACACAGATGGTTATCATGGCATTATTAACTGGCTAATGACTTTTTGTCTTTCTGGCTGTTTGCTTTCTGCAGCCCCGTTTCACAGTGGCACTTCATTGAACAAATAAATGTAACTGCATGTGCCTTCTGCTTTATCCATTGGGGCTTTGGCTGAGGGAATTATCCAAGCATATTGAATTCATAGATCATTGTTGTTAGCTGGGGGCCTCCAAGTATCATTAATATTCTGATTCTGGAGATCTGTGAACTGCCTCTCTCGTTACTTCTCAGCGCTGTTCCCAGGTTGAAAAGCAACTCTGCTGGAGATTTTAAATAACTTTTTGCGTGCTGACTTTGAAACATAGACACAGAGAGAAAAAAAGCTTGTGCGAATGCGACTCATTGAAATGCAATTATTTTCCGGAGCCGATGCTTCGCGGCGACTACTTTGTAATCGATGCATTGATCAAGGTTGTCCAAGTGCTGCTGTGTCTTGATGTGCCGGGTCAGCTCAGTGGGAGCGATCTGCTGAGGATCAGTGGCTGTGATAGTGGGGTTTGTCAGATTTATGCAGCAGACAGGATTTACTCGTGCTTTTGTAGGGATTTGAATTGATTAACAGTTAGAGGTTTCAGACTTCACTTTCATTATTTAAACTGTGAATATGTTTTTTCTCCTCTGCAAAAGAGTATAGTGTGTTTGTCACGCAGATTATGTGGAGACTGACACATTTTCGATGATGCCGTGTGAGACGGTTAGCTAATGGCTCACACCGGAGGTCAGGTCTCGGAACAGTGTGACTTTAGGACTTTTTGTGTGCATAACAGCCTTATATTTTTGACTTCACCCTCACTGAGGAGAATGGGCTGATGCTGTGTGAAGACTGAGGGCAAAGGTATCCCCTCAAAGAAAACTGTAACAGAAAGAGATGAAGAGAGAGCATTGTTAGAAATGCTCCATTCAGGCTGAAGGTACAGCAGATGGAATAAAAGGAGATGAGCGTGTGGGAAATTATGTATTCCTTTTAGTGTTCCTTTGTGGAATTTATGTATTGCCTCATAACGACAGCTTCAGACTGCCATTAAGAGAAAAGTCATAGATGAGTCAGGTCCAAACCCAGTTTCCCACTGTGCACCGGTACCTGGAGTGCTGTCATGTGTCGACTCGACATGACGAAACCCGACGAACATCCTGTCTCTGTGGTGTTGTGCTTTGGCCTTTTCAAAATGCAGCCTTGTAGCGATGCTTTTTATTTGTTTTATTAGTGGGCTGTTGTAACTCACTGTAACCGCCCTGATGAGAAGAACTGACACGTCTGTGGGTTACAGCTCAAACATGCTTCGATGCTTCGTTAGCTCCAGTCTCTTGCATGGGACCTTACTGACATGACAGACAGACAGACAGACAGATATTTAATTTAAAATACAAAATAAATGGGGGAAAAAAAAGATTTGGCCCAGCCCAGCGTGTCTGCTAAATGCGTCGTTTTTCAAAGCTGCATAATTTGTTGCACATTCGAGCTGTGCAGAAAACAAGAATAAAATAATGCTCTGCAACTGCAACTTTGAATCATCTCAATAATCTAATGTAATCATGCACCTCTGCTTGAAATGTACAAGAAGTACAGGCTTGGCAAAATGAAAACGTCAGCAACAAAAAAAAAAAAAAAACAACGATTGAATATGAACGGCAAACTAATTACAGTTAAATAAGTCTGACAACAACTCCACAAAACAAATCTAACATGTCTCCGAGCCACACAAAGTACGAGGAACTGAGAGTGTGGGTGTTGATCCAATTGAAATGTCACTTTTCATCCCATAAGGTGCATCTCTCTCCTAACTTTGATTCAGTCCATGTCAGAGATGGCTTGGCTTCTCCTCTCTCTTAATCTTCAGACGCTCCATGACACGTCTGATTCACTTTGAAATGCCATTAACATAGATGTGAGCTCAACCCTTGGCTGTGGATGCTAAGGCTCTTAAATTTGGGGAGGGAGGGAGGGAGGGGTGCTGCTAGGGAGGATTGGTGGTGGTGGTGGTTGGGGAGGATGGGGGGGATTCACTTTCACTTTCATCACACTTTCTGGCTTTGCTTCTTTTCCATTAATCTGTCAAAGGGAGAGAAAAAGACGTTTCTACAAGCAACAGGCTTCCATCTCTCTGTACGCTGATGATAGCTCTCTTGTACTCATCATCTGTGGTATTTTGTTACAAGACGTTGGATTAAGTCAAGTGGCAGCTTACATGCCCAGTGCTTTGTGTTGCTACTATACCCAGATGCTCTTCCACAAAGGCCACTTCTCTTAGCAGATTAAGAGGAGAATGTCTCCTCCGTGTGACATTTGATTGATGCACATGCAGCCACTTCCCTACGTACGTAAGAGCATTGAAAGTTTTTGAATGATGAGAAAATTATTAAATGATCACTGTACTTAGAAGTGAACACATTCACACAATTGCCTGAAAATGAGCTAATTATTTTCTCTTCACACAGTGGGGCTGCATGTTGGTACGCTGAGTTACTGGACTGGAGTCACCTGCAAAGCCTGATGTATGTTGGTGCTGCAGCTGGCAGTGTCAGTTATCGAATACAGACTATAGATATAGAAGGGGTGGGCAAAAATATCAATATGGCAATATATCACGATACTTTGTCTCCAGATTCAATATCAATATTTAACATTTAAATATCGATTTTTTAAATTCCAAATAATAAATCATGTTTTAGACGGATTTTAAATCCACCTCCGCTCTGCAAGGAGTCGCTGTACCGCTACATGAATTACATTGCTTTGACTCAGTTTGTCACATGAATTATC
>JBCAUF010000028.1:22633440-22643888 GCA_038406115.1 Haemulon aurolineatum
ATCAGAGTTGTATGTACATCAGATGATAGTGATAATTCATGTGACAAACTGAGTCAAAATAATGTAATTCATGTAGCAGTACAACGACACCAGCAGAGCTGGGGTGCAGAAGTAGGACTGGATTAAAAACCCGTCTAAAACATGATTTATTATTTGGAAAAAAATATCGATATTTAAACGTTGAATAACGATATTGAATTGGGAGACAAAGTATCGCGATATATCAATATATCAATATATATATATATATATATATATATATATATACACACATACTATATACACATACTGTTTTCTAATTCATGTATATATTTCTTTCTATTCTATGTCGACCGTGCCTTGATATTGTGTTTACTGTCTTCTTATCTTATCTTATCTTATTTCATATCAATTAAACTGTATGATTAGTTGATTTGGAATACACCGTTTCATCTGTCACCATTTGTAGAAGATAAACGGAAACATCTGGCCAGCTGCCTACACGCGGAAGAAGTGGCAAGTGGTTTTCAAATTGATAAAAAGGTAACATTTCTGGAGATCACTCACTCAAATACTATATTTGAGTTGTGCAGATCTGTGGTGTGATGTAGCTGAGAAGACTGAGGCACACAGTCTTAGAAACAGGAATGTTTACACATGAGGATCATGAATCAGAGCAGAGCATAGGATAGAAGACATAGGATCACAGCACTCGCTTCATCACTGCTGAAGCTACAGAGCAGACAATAAATAGGGACCAGTCAATGCACAGCACCTTTTTCCAGCCACACTTTGCTTCCCAATTCTATCATAGTTCCGTTTTTTGGGGGGGATTTTTTTGCATCAGGATTGACAAAGTGTCAAAAAGCTGATGTACCGCACACAGAGGCACACATTTTGGCTTCTGTCAGCTCACAGATCAGTCAGCCGCGGTTCAAGTGTTGAGGAGTGGAGCAGGGATGATAAGTTGTGAAGGCTGGCACCGCGTCTGGCGATTAGCCTGGCACCGGTTAGCGCTGTGCCGTCAGAGGCTTTCCTCCCCGTGCCAAAGCTAGCATCACACAAATGAGAGCGCGAGGGGAGCGAGAGATCGCGGCGGCCGGGAGATGAGAATCTGCCGAGCGACGCAGACACAACAGCAAAACAAACAGGGGGCCAGGAGGCCACCTATCAATCAGTGCCGTGTCACGGGCGAGATGGGCTGAAGTGTCACATCGCCGAATATGAACTGACAGCTGAGTGTATGTGTGTGTGCCTGTGTGGGGGGTACTGCCACACTGTATTCTACAAAGGTGTGCCCTGCCTGTCACTGTCAAGATTGATTGCGTTATAATCGACATGTGAAAGATGAAAAATTACCCGACACCGAGCGGGCAGGCAGAAAATAACAATAGCAATAATCAAATAGCTTTGGGCACATTCCTCCTGAACACACTCACAAGAAGTGACACACACACACACACTTTGCTTTACCATACCGTTAACTGCTGATAAAATTTCAACCAAGTTTCAGTGTCTTTTTAAGAAATAATCCAAAGCCAGGACAGATAAAAAAAAAAAAACTTCCTGTTGTCAATACGCCATGCCTCCTCTTCCCCCTCTCTCTTTTGTCCTCCGGGGATATAATCTCAAGGTTTGATCCTCAAACAGAAGTCAGCGCTGATCGCACAGACACCTTTGGGCCGCCCGAATTTCCCAGCGTGTTGCCCGCAGAATATAAAGCGAAAGGTGGAGGACTGAAAGGGACGAGAGATGAGTGGACACGGCAGCGGCTGGTGCTCGTGCCTCACCTCAAGGCTGCAGCTGGCCTGTCTGAATCTAATGAGGACACAGACATGCAGGTATGAAGAACAAGACCACAGGGAGGGCACATTTTACGCTGGTTTCAAAGTCCCACTCCGTGTTGCTTTGTAGTTTATTTTGCATCAGAATATATTTCAACATTTCTGTAGCTGCTTTTTAAATCACTTACTGTAAGTTGATACATGTAGAATGATCTGTGAGGCAGTGTTGGGGAAGTTTCTCACAGAACATAATCCTTCCCTACAAATGACTTCTTACTGTCTTGTTATCAGCACATCATTTTTTCACTGCTTATTACTTATGAAGAAACTAATCCCATTACTTCATATTTTCTACAAGTGATATAAGACAGACAGTTGGAATGGTCTTGCAGCTCTCCCTACAATACATGTTCCCTGAAGGTGGTGCAAGCGAACTGCTTTTGCCGCTATTGCTTTCCTTACCTGTAGGTGGCGACACAGGCAGGTCTGATTCTCCACCTGACCTCTGCTCATTGTTTTCCTGTGGGTGGTGCAGATTGACAGCTGTAGGGCAGGTCAGACATAGGGTTGGGTACCGTAACGCAGTGCCAATAGGGCACCGGTCCTGGCGTAAACAGTAGTAACGAGACCGGCGACCTCAGGTCAGAACTGACAGTGAGAGGATCAGTGAAGATGCTGAAGCACCGGGACATTTATTTATTTATTTTTTAATGTCTCTATTTCAAAGATAACCCCTTGAGATGTAGCATCATTAATTTTCAAGGGGGTCCTTACAAAAAGACAAACAATACAGAGGTAATAAAGAGCAAATATTAAACATAATACAAAAACACATGAGCACAAGGACACACACACCATTAATGCTCCTCGAAGCTCACCCCCCACCCCAACATCACACAAAACATTATTGTAAGCACACATGTACACATCCATACAAATACATTTGCTTACATGCACCAGTAAAGTAAACAATACCGGTTAATATATGAATACACACATATATATATACTCTACAGTGGCCAAACAAAAAATAAAAATAAAGATGATTTGAAGATGTGAACGGAAGTGATAGACCTAAGTGAGGAAGGAAGGTTGTTCCAATCTGATGGGGCTTTAAATTTGAAGGCTCGGCGACCAATTTCTTTATTAATTCTGGGTGTGACTAAAAAAAGATGGTCCATGTGCCGTAGGCTGTATTGAGAACTGAAAGGAATTAAACATTTCCCGGTGGCCTGGCCAAAGACCTGGCCCGGTCTGGGATGGACAGGCTGGGCTAACAGAGGCTAACTGCAGAGTAATGTTCCGTTAGTTAGGCTAATTTACACTGCAGTGCATTGAGAGCCCGGCGTTTGGGTGCTATGACTAGTGGTGCGTTCAAGTTGTCAAGTCATTCAAATGTCGGAATCCCCCCGCCCGACCTCCTGAGTTTACGCGCGACAAGCTAGTTCTATTGGGTGCTTAGCTAATGTGCACTATTAAAGGTTAATAGGGTCATCTCTGCACTGTGTGTTTGTGACCATGACAGTCTTGTGCCGGCTTGCTCAGTGTGAATGTAATTATAGCTCTCGTGTAGTTTACTTGCTCTCTTTTCCTCATGCACATTACCATAGGCCCCCCCCATCAGACACATACATTATTCAGTGCATATGTTTTAATACGCATATAGCCCTTTGGTCGGTTCTGCCTATGAGCCTTGGCACACTCCTCTTTGTTTATTTCACTTTCATTGCCTTTTTCTCCACGCTCTTCAACATTCCTCCCTCACACTGGCCTTCTGCTGCTTTTCATTTGTAATAACCCAGTGTATCTGTACGAGAGTGCAGGGACTGCTGCAGGCCGCCTACTGATAACCCTGTCAAACAACTCAGCACCCCCAACTGTCAGCTCTCCCAGGGGCTCTGCTCCTCTGCTAATGGAGACCAACTCCAGCTCCGCCAGAGGAAGAGGTGTGTCAAAACACCCATTATCTCCTTACGAGGAAACACTGGTGTAGTCCAGGAACCCGTCGAAAATACAGTTTGAAGCAGCTCCGAAAGCAGTCATGTATGTGAAGGTTCCTCAGAACGTTGTCCAGTATGACCTGCTCAGACCTTTTTAATTTCTATCTGTAAAAAACGTGACTTTGAATTCTTTTTCTCGATTTCGTCCGACAAAGATTGACGTGTGTACTTAGAAACAACGTATCATGAGCGAAATTTCCTGTGAGGTCGGCGTCATGTTTCACTATCCAAACCAACGATATGTGTTGGTGTTAGTGGGACGAGTTCTCCAGTTAAAAGAAAGGATGATCCACAGGCTTTTTAACAAGTGAAAACAGTAAAGGGAATGAACTCGTAACACCAGACTCCTTTGGCTACTTCAGTACTTAGTGATGAAAAGAAAAGTAGATGAAAGAACGGAGTGGGCAGGAGTTGAGACTCAAGAGGAAATATGCATATCTCCATCTTGGCTTTAATTGCCCAGCTCTCAGTTAGGTTTCACACTTCAGATCCTGATATGATAAGACGCTGTGCAGCCTTACAATGACTTGATGTTAGAGCCAAACGGCTGTGCTTGTGTCAGTCCTGAGCTAAACTTTCACATTCCCTTTTTCCAGTGTACAACAAGCCAGCGATTGGGTATACACTGATCTCATTTCAGTGATATTAGTTTTCAAACTCTGCACTGTGGGATACATGAACATAATCAAATAAAGGATGTTTCTCATTTATGAAAAGTTTGAAAATGTTTTCATCTGACTTCATTGATACTGAATTAACGCTACGACAAAAGCTGGTTCAAAGTGCTGTCAGTGTCAAGGCACCGTCAATGCAATCCTCTTGCTGCCACTGACTGCTGCGTGCCATAATTCAGCTCCATTGAGGAGCGTGAATTAAAACACGGCCTTTGCGATTTGTTGGATGATCTGCTCCGTGTACTTTGCACACGTCCCTCCAACCTTGCAGATTGGTCCGATCCCTCACTGAAAACACTCTGGAACAAAGTAACAAAGCAATTCTTTATCCTCTGCAGGAGACTGTCCCTGGACCTCATTAAGAATGCTGTTCACTCCACCTACATGCTTTTCATGTGCCCACCATGTTCAAGCAGGTTAGATCTAGCCCGCAGTGTGTCCTTGGAAAGTACATTCACAGCACTAATAATGGTGGCAATTCACTACAGATTGGCAAGAATGAAGTGGTCTCTCAAATCTGTTAACATTTCACCAAAGCGAACGAGCCTCCGCTAAATTATTCAAGCCGTCTTAATAGTGATTAATAACTGCAACTGCACTGATGTTTGAGGTGTCTTTGCATGTTCCTGGGGCTTTTCAGCATAAAAAGTCAGACTTTCGGCTAAGATGTTAAAACCTCCCAAACAAGGAACTTTAAGAAGTTCAGTAATCTTAAACGTTTTTGCAATGCTTATTAGTTTAAAATGTGATGCTGCATTTTTTGCACTTTGTCTCTTTACTGACTCCTCATCCTCACCATTCACGGGGTGTCATGGCAGCTCAACAAGCTAAGCCGGATTCCACCTTCTCTGCTGTACCATGAGTGAAGCTTGGCACTTTGTCAGCCCAGCTGCACGTCATTCGTCCCATATTTTCTCATTTTTCATCTCTTGTTCACTTTGATCACATGAAGCAAAAAATAAAAAATGTCAGCAACCATTTCCACTCCAACAGGAGGTTGTGAATCCCAAGCCTGGTCTTCTAAAAGCAGGATAAATATGTAATATCTGCCATCAGAGAGCTTAAAAAAAAAGCTTCCTGTTCTCATTCACCTTTTAGAGTTTCTCTCACCATTTCCTCACCCATAATTTGGTTACATCCCATCTGGCCTGAAACCAACCACTGAGTAGTCCTTTGCAGAAGATGAACAGGTTGGAAGTCATTCTAACATTTCACTTGTTTAACCATTTACTGCTGAAATTCATGCTGAAACTGAAGCTTTTTTTTCATTTTGATTTCCTATCAAATCAGACCCCATGGTGCACAACGGACAAAGCTGTGTAATGGCTTGCAGAGGTCTAAATCCTAACGCTCCCATTTAAAATGATAATACACCCTCACAATTAAAACCATAATGAGCGCAAAATAAAACATTCACATGTAGCGCCCTCAATCTTTCCACGGGGTCTCTCTCTCGGCTGGACCTCTCCATCACCTCCCAACCAGCCGTGAATACGTTCACCTTTGTAGCTCCGCCAGGATCACATTAGACACATTTTGGCCGAAGAGAAAATGGGAAACTCATGATTACCCCCAAAACACCTTGTCATGTGATCACACAGAGAAATTGAAATGGCATCCATGTGGTGCCAATATTGCACCAGGTAATGTGCCATTATGAAGCAACAGCCCTCCAGGTATTCGCAACGTTTATTGGACTAGGGGAAGTGGGAAGGAAAAACACTTACCTTCTCAAGCCAGTGCCATCAGTCTTCTTTAACAAAGTATATTACACAGATTGAACAATCCATCATCACATCCCTACTCCGCTCTCCTAGACGTCAATGAATGGCTGCTTTTCCCCATTCCAAAGGTGGGTTTTTATGACCACGTTTTCTGCTGCAGCCCTCGTAGCCTTTGCTCAGGTACGATAGCGTCATTGTGTTTCAGGTATTTTCTCTTGCTCAGATGGGAGATGGATCAGTGTTCATCCGCTGGCTAGTTACACAGCCGCTGGATGCATGATGTGTGTTGTCAGTGGAGGCTTTTGTGACATTATGCGCAATTCAGTCTTTAAGAACTGGAATGATATCAGTGTCAAGCACAGGTTGGTAGGCCTCCACTATTCACTGACCTAACACTAAAATAAATGAATAAACAGGAGGGGAGATGGTATTCTGCCACATGCTTTTCTCTTTACCATTTGTGAAATACAAGTTGTTTTTTTTTACTCAAGAAGTGCAGTATTATAAACTATCCTTGCAGGTAGCTTTGATTTCCTCTTCCCAGTTTTACTGAGATTTGTGCCTACACACTGCAGATGCAAATAAAATGTTATTTACGATGCTCACAGCATTGAAAAATGAAATTTCCCTCCAAAAACCCAGTCTCAGTTTATCAGGATAATCCACAGACCTCACTGTGGGCCGTATTCACATGAACTATCTTCAGAACTTATTCTTGTCCTCTGAATCATCTGTAGTCTAGAGTAACAGGGACACTGTTTTTTGAATATCATGGTAATTTGATTTTCACATGTGTGATTTCAGTCACATGGAGTGTTGAGTGGAGACAGAAATCTCACAGCTGGATATATACTGTATATACTGCATATACTGTATATATATGTATATATATATATATGTATATATATATATATGGGAAAATATGAATGGATAGATGGATGGATGTAAAAAACAAGTGGGGGAAAAAATTGTTTTTTAAACTGAGCCTTGAATAGCTACAATATCTTCACGGACTCATAGTTGGGTACACAAACGAACGCACAGCTTTTGTGCGCTGAGAGCTTGAGTTTTCCGATGGAAATGAGCTCAGATTACTTTGTTTTTCATCCCTCAAACAAAGTGAACGGACTGATTATGGAGGCCATTCACTGCCTCTAACCGTGGGCTCGCCACTGTTGTGATTTCTGCCAGACAGCTCATGTACGGTGACTGGTGCATTCAGTTAATATGTGTTCAATAATACATGCACCTCTGGCCTACACTGAAAGATGGGGAGGATTTTATGTGTGTGTGTGTGTGTGTGCGTGCGTGTGTGCGTGTGTGTTTTACATGTGCCCACAGAGCTTGAGTACATACTACTTTGTTTGTCGGGGATAATCCAAGGCAACATTAGGTAATCTACAGTCAGGCTATCTGTCAGGCACCATTTGGTGTGGGAGTCCTCCGGTTTCTTTACTCTTTCTGTTGACTCTCCTTTTCTTTTTTGGTGTTGTTGTCTTAGACTTACATTGAACCGTGAGCCAAAAAAGATTTCAACAAGCCCATTCGGTCCTTGTCTGTGACCGTGAAATGCAGAGCAGAGTTGACAGTTCAGTTCAGTCTAGTGGTTTTAAGCCCTCCTCACCTGTCAGGTTAGTGGCCTCACGGCTCCGCTAACCTGAGTGGAACTTTGCTTTGCAAGTCAGTGTTTTTGATGTTGTTTTATCTCTGATTGTGCATCTGGTTGGAAGACCACGGCATGCCGACCCACGTCTTTCCCACACCATCATTCGGATTCCGTGCTGCACATGTGTTTGTTTATCCGGTGTTTGCCCCTTGCTGTGTCCCTCCTGGAGCATTTTTTTTTTCTCACAGATTTTCTCTGTGGTCGACGTCCGCTTCTCAACAAGACCTAAAACACATGGTTGAGTGAAGTTCTTTTTCACTGATGAAATGATTAAACCCAAACGTCCTCACTGTGAAATGACAGGACTTTGACTGAGGAACAAATAATAAATAAAAGATGAAAGATGAGATTCAACCAAGTTGACCACAGGAGATGCTGTGTGTGTGTGTGTGTGTGTGTGTGTGTGTGCGTGTGTGTGTGTGTTTGTGTGTGTGACAACCATGTGCATTTTTTTCTTGATTTCTTCCTCATGCATTCAAACTTTAAGAACTTTTGGCAGAGACATACTAAATATGATGATCAGGTTTGGATGTAAATCTCAGTAGGACCGCTTGCAAGCAAACAAAATAATAAATGGAATAATAAAATGACAAAAGACATTGCTATTTATTTTTTAAAAATAATTATTTTTTTTCATAAGCTCCACTCATTTTCCATGACTCCTCTGGGCTTTCAATTCAAACAGCCTGATGTAGAAAGCCCCTTATCTCTCTGTGTACATTGTTAGTGTACATAGCTCAGTGGCACAGCTTGGCCACTCGCTCCATATTCTATTACCTCTTCAAAGATCCTTCTTCCACTGAGACATATGCAAGGCTGTTCTTTATCTAAACAATCAACTAGTGTGTTTCTGGGGCCCAGGGCCTCTGGGGAGGCATGGGGATGATTTTCTGCCTCAAATGAAACGTGGTTATGTAATTTCATGAGCATGATTAAGACTGCTTGAACTCTTAGCACCAGATTAGGACATCTCCATAGTGGCCGTGTAGCCCCCGAAAGCCTGATGTGGTGTGAAAGCCCAAAGGGGAACATAAATTAACTCCAGACAGATACTCAGCAGGAACATTGGTGTAACATTTCATCTGGAGGGACGATTCATTTGGCCCACATACTGGAGCGCCCAACATTTTGACTGGCTGTGAGGCTGCAGAGGGCTGCACCACCACCATCTGTAGAATCACACTGAACATCTAGTGCTTGTTTCAGGAAGGGAATATGGAGCCGTCCCATCATTGATGCTTTAATGACATACATCTTGGCACAACATGAGACTGTGCTGGCAGGAGGACAATAGTGTCCTGATGTGATATGTTGCTATTAGCTAAGTTTTATAGACAGAGCATCTTAAAAGAGGAGACTTGGCTCTAAACGATAATTGCCATTCTATTTTATTAAGCCCGAGCGGCTGCACTGTTCTTTATCTGTTCACCTTTTCCCAATCAGCTGATTTTATCTTTTAACCTATGATAAATCAGCTGGAGTTATCTGTTGACCTGTTCTGAATGAGGCGTTTTTATCTCCTAACCTACTCAGAGTCTTGAAAGACGCAAGGACATATCAGATGATACATACTGTATATCACTCAGATCAGACAGGTAGACACAAACCGGAGGGATGTTCCCATTGTTTGCATCATTTGCCAGGGTTTTTGTTCAAAATCACATTTAGATACAGGAGGGATTAAGAGTCAAATATTGAACAAAATCCCTTAAAAATATGACAAGTTTTTACAGATATCCTACAGTATTACACTAGTGTAATAAAGCCTCTGCTGCCAGAGAGAGAAAAGAGAAAAGATAAGCATACCTATTGCTTGGCTCACTTTAGTCCCACCTTAATGAAGCTGATTGGTTTAATACATCGCAGAACGACTGACTCACTCGTGCTCTTCTGCACACAGCATGGATATGTGGAGATGGGTGGGCCTTGTGTTTGTGAGCCAGGAATAATTTAGGTTCCGTTTTTTTTTTATTCCCTGCTGTTTGTAGGTATTCAGCCAAGTCAAGCAATGTGCATACAGTAAATACTAATAAGCAAGTATTGGTGGATATTGTAGGTCCACTGGAACAATGGTGCAATCATATTTGTCTTCCATGGGCTGACCCATTAGTAAACAGTCATGCTCAGACTGAGGGTTGTGGTATATGAGGATTCACAGTTCTATTCGGAGCCATCATCTTTTAGCTTGTGTGGTGTCTGATTTGAAGCTCTGCCTCATTCTTTCTAACTGCTAACTGTCCTTTCTTGGCAATTACTAATACAATACAGCATCACTGCGCATGTCCATGTGTCAATTCAACATTGACTTGATAGTAAAGGAAACAGGCTTCCGTGTCTATGAGAACATTACACAACCAAATCAGAATATGGTCTGAACCAGTTTAAGCCAGTCAGCCCAGCGGGGGGTGAGAACTCAGGTGTTTGGGGTGGCTGCAGGGGGTTGTTGGATCAAAGCAAGCAGTCTGACTGGTTGATCAAGCAGAAGGGATGGGGTGGGGGGGGGGGGGGCACAAGTACCATACCCTCATCCTGAAGCAAGTATTCCATGGTCTCACCAGGAGGTGAGGCTCTGAACGTGGTCAGTGCTGTGGGTGGCCTCTCTGCTCATCACGGGAACCAAG
>JBCAUF010000028.1:22669261-22679370 GCA_038406115.1 Haemulon aurolineatum
TTATATCGGAGATTTTATGCAGATATTCGATATTCATTTTTTTGCTCATATCAGACCGATATCCGATATGAATATCGTATTGGGACATCCCTATTGATTGTCCGTCACAGATCAAAGGTGGTTGTCACGCGTAATTGGAAACCCGACATGACTGAATGAACACAGCTGAGACTATGACGAACGACATGTCCACGTCTCTCAGGAAGAAGTTTGGGCGTCAGCTGGACTGTGCCTAGACTGCGCCTGGTCTACGAAACTAGCGCCCAAAGTTACAAACTGTCAGGCACCCTGAACGGCCCACATTCACTGTGTGGCACTCACTTGACAACTATTTGAAGAACTGCAAATGTGTTGGCTGTACTGCATCCAAATCAAATCTGTCTCGGGCATGGCATGGAAGGGGCCTCAAGGTGGCTCCTGTGTTTTTTTTTAATCCTGTAAACAAACCCTTTGTCAAAGTCATCTATTCAGATAGTTACTGTGGTATTTCAGTTGATATTAGGATTACATAGAGCTTATTTTTTATTATCAGGACACTATTCTAGTGGGCTTCTGAAGTAAAGTGGGTTTTGGTTCTTGATTGTAGCCAGTGGCTCATTTTTGCCCCAGGGTCCACTTGCAGGTTAATCCAGCCCTGCTCAGAACGTACATTTTCAAAAGACTTTCCACATTTCTTTCTTCTTTTTTTTAGGACACCCTGTTGCCTCACAATATACTGCACATTTCCTGAAAAACTAGGGAACCCATTGTGTTCTCCACCGCAGCCTCTTTTGCATCCTGACCCATAAATGTAAACCCTCTGGCCTAGCATGCAGGCACAGAGAACATGCTCCAAATGGAGCTGTGCTAGTTTTGCAGCCAAAGCTGTGACAGTGCTGCAGAAAGCGCTCTGTCCAGATGTGCTCGTGAGTGGTGAACTCGAAGGTAAAGATAATTGGAAATGTTTTTTGTGCCTCCCTTCATACAAAACATCCACCGACTCAGTCAGACTTTTTTTTTTTTTTGCACTTCATTAATGCTGTCTTGTCTTCTGAGCTCAAAGCAAAAAACAAAAACAAAATCAATGCAACGTCGCCCCAAACAGAAGCGGGTGCCTCGTTCACCAGGACAGTGGCATAGATAGTGGAACGCACAGCTTATGCACACAGCCTGGCTGAGCTTCCAGCAGATGAAAGACTCCTCCTATTTTCTCTTCTGCCATTCTGTTTGAAAATGATGTTAATATGCATTGTGTGAGGCCTACTGAGGTTTTGCAGGGCATAACAAACAATGTGACTTCCCACCAGGGTTTTTTTCAGACGGAATGGAACTCATCAGGGGATTTTCAAAAACTACTGTAATACCACTGTTCCTATTACGCTCTCTTTCTGTCTGCACTCCGTCTTCCTCTCAAGCACCAACAATTATTTGACTGACGTCGAGCACGCTGCTCCGCGAGCCACCTGCTCGTTATTCATTGTTACCCCGCTGCATCTCTGGAGCGCCTCGTCCCCCTACGAAGAATTTCCATGACCTCACTCTCAATCAATATGCTTTAGTGGCTCGAGGATGCATCGAGAAAACAATGGAGGAGTCGCGGTGGCACGCTTATTTTATGAGTAAACAGTGCCGGATGAAAGGATCCCCGCCGCCCGAGATCATTTGCATGCAATAAGAAAACACAAAGTGAAAGTTGAAGTTCCACATGAAACCCTGTCTTGCATATTGGGATTTTCTACAGCTGAGAAATATGCAGCCGATGTTTTCTGAACGACGGGGGACAAAGCACTTTCCAGAGGAATTATCTGTGCTCCAGACACAAGCATTTGAGAAATAACGGAGTGCTAGCTAATTTGTCTTAATCCGCACAGTAGATATCACTCCCTGCATGTGGTACATATGCTCACATATTGACAGAGGTGATACCTGTGGTGTGTGATCACACCCCTTAATGGATGCCAGGTTGGGTTTGGAGCCTCTAAGTGGATTACACTCTCACTGTTTTAATGGAAATCTTGACGGACGTGTACGTGCTAATATTAAAGATGACCCTGGAGCTGGTTAAGGAAAACAGTGTTTAAGTCATTCTGCTGTGGCTTCATTGTTACACACAGTATATTGAAACACACAACACAATTAAACTTTTCTGGCCATTACTGAACGCCATAACTCAGGAACAGATGGAGAGATTGTGACTGAATTGCTAACACTGATCTGGAGCTGTGCTGAGTGTATGGATCTTCTGTGCTGTGGGCTGAACGTGTGTGTGAAGCGTCCATGTTTTAGAATACATACATGATATAAGTCTGCGCCGCCATGGATTCATGCTGCAGCCGGTCTGGTTGGATGAGGCAATCATGAGGTGGTGATTCTAGTTCGTTTAGATTTGATTGAAATCCACCATGGTTTGCGGCTGCTTGGATTTACCTTGGAAACAATAGAAACAATGTGTCCTCCACATTACTGCTGCCACAGTTTCACTTCCATTTCAACATGCACATTATTATTGCATTGTTTATCATCGGTTTTACAGACTCAGACGTACTTATTAGCTTTGAGGAGGTACCTGTTGAGATGGCACGCAGTAATTTGAAGCCTGGATAAATTGTTTACATGTCACAACATCCAGGTTTCTATCATATCAGGGCACTCCAGCAAGCATCATTTTTTGTTGTTGTTTTTTTGTTTGTTTTTCATAACAGGGATAATAACAGATTATCCAGGCTTCTGAAACCAACATATGTTTTTATGCACAAACAAATTCCCTAGATACTTCAGAAACCCAATAACTGAGATATTATGGCACATGGAAACACACCCAGTGATACACAGTACATTCAAAAATATAGTGGAAAGTATTTATGTTGAGTATTTTACTGAGAAAATTATAATATTTATGTACTTTCACTGAGGCAAATCTTGAATGCAGTGATTGGTCCTCCACCTCTCTTTCACCGTGTGCTCAAAACACACCCATTGAATCGGGCGCCTATACCTTGAAAGTGGTCGTGGATTTCAGAGTCTCCACGCTGAACTCACTGAACCGATTCTGTAAACATGTTATTAAAGGAGTGTGGGAACACGGGTTACTTTGTGTGCGTGTGCCTGTGAGGCCTCTTTGAAAAGGAAAGGACGGACAGAAAAACACGTTGACCAAGAATGACAATCACAATCCCTCTCATTTTCTATTGTGCGTGCTTGTGTAGGAAGACAGAGGAAAGGGAATAGTTGAAGCATGACCAGCGGTGGATCTATCAGGACATTGTTTGTAAAATTAGCTTGACCTTTTTACTTGTAAGGACAATGCTCATGTTCATGCGGGCGTGCGCACGGAACACAAAAAACCCTCCTGATGAGCAGCTATTGTGAACAGCACAAGGAGACCGGCTCCCACATCTCCGCTACGCAGTGTATGAAGGGCAGGTGTTTTTTTTTTTTCTTTTTTCAATAAGATCTAGTACATTTAGGGTCAGGCTGGCCTCATTTCTCAATTGGGTTTCCTCTGCGTCATTAACGCTTTCTCCCACAGCAGTGAGAAACATACTGTAGCATATAGATCACTCTCTGTCTCCATCATCATGATTGAATTGCCATTAGTGTTGTGCAGATTGCTTTGCCTTTCCATCTTAATGATCTAACTGAACATTGACCTGCTGGAATGAATTAGGTGTGCACATCAATGAACTACAGTAACACCACAGCAAACTGTTTCAAAGGAGGAATTCAAGCCCTCAGCTCCTGCTGATTATGCAAAAAAAAAAAAAAGAAAAAAGGAAAAAAAAGCCTAAGAAGCTCTTACTTTACACCTGATGCAAACAGTGTTTGACAGCCTTTATTGTCAAGATAATCCATCGCTGAAGGTAGAAGAGACATTTGGGAAGAAAAGAAGAAAGTAAAAGTATATATGGCTTTTTTCTAAATAAAACTTTCTGACTTCTGTGAAGAGATGTAACGTGCATGGATGTTCGGGTCAGGTGAAAATCTCTTTCACAGCCTATCAGCAAATAATACCACCTCGCCAGGTATCTCAAAGCATATCACATACGCTGGTTATTAAGTTATCAGAATGAGTAGGTCACTTGGGTAATGCCAAGGATTATCATATTTAATAAATCCTTCCCGGGTGCCATGGGGAAATTCACACTGGCGAGATTTCAAGCTTAGTAAGCCAAACTTCAACAGACTGCTCTGTCAGTACACGGCTGATGCTAAGAAGTTAAATATATTTCAAGGATCTTAGCGAAAGTAAGTTTTTGCTCTTTGAAACTTTTTTCAGGTACAAGGCAATTATAAGCTAATCGTTAGTCATTTACTAGCTGATAGCAAGGACCTTACTCCTTTTCTCAAAGCGCCTCAGGCCTTATTATTATGCTGGACATCCTACATTCCCTATTTGATGTGGAATGGGTGTTTGCCATCCTGAGGACCCTCCCAGTAAATGAGGTCAACGCATAGTCCTCACCTGGAAATGGATTAAATTGCCGCCATATATTACAAATGACTCGCCGGCTGTCTCGCAACATGCTATGACCCTGCGGAGCACAGCTCAGCTCCCTGCTCAGGAACACTTGACGGAGCAGGAGGATCGTTGTTGCCTGCTTTAAATGTGCAGGTTGCCTCCAAAAATAACAGCGGAATGTGAACGCCAGCGCTGATTAGATTGCAGACATCTCATCTTGGATGCAACTGTGAAGAGCAGCGCAGAGCTCTCGTGTGAGTTTGTCAGTGCGCTGGTGGTTGTTCTTTAACCGCTGGCCTGACCCTGAAGTGAGCACAAGAGAATATTTTATTGAGTTTGACTAACTTGAGTTGGAATTAATGCATTTAGAGAAGCTTTTGGTGAAGCTTGATGGGAACTCTGTCCCTTATAGGTGAAACATATGTAATGAAATAGCTTAGCTTTAGGTTAGGGCAGACTGATGTGCAATGATTTTTTTCTCCCTTTTTTAAGAGAAAAAAAACTGGCTTAGTGCTGATATGCCTCCCATCTATGAGGATATTAATAAACAAACTGTCTTGATTGATTACTACTAGCAAACAGTAAATATGATGGCTTCTGGTAACTAGGCAGACAAACACGTGCAAACAGAACAAGACACCACTTCCAAGCTTTGAAAATAAAATAAAAAAATAAAAAAATAAAAAAATATATATATGTTGCAGTAGACACACACAGTGATCGTTGTAGTTGTGTTCCATTCTCAGAAGGACCAAGGCCAGGTACGATGAACTAGTCCACCAATACAGGAACCCAAATAAAACATGCAAAGAGACAAAAAGCTGCTGTATCAGCATACCAGGAGCTCTGTGTTAAGCAAACATTTCCACAGCAGTTTGGACTGTACACAAATGTGAAATGAAAAAATCAATCTTCCAGCGGAATGGCACTGATAGCTGCTGCAGGAGCAGTAACTTATGGGCCATCAGCTGGGATATAAAGGTTACCAGCACAGGCCTCAGCTAGCACACAATGGTTAATGGTGTCACTCCTGTGATTTCCCTGATTTATCAGCTGAAGGTGGAGCAGCATCATTCAGTGATTTTGCAGCCGCAGTGACTAACATTTATGTTTCCATAAAATGACACATCAGGCTTAGTGCTCAGGTTTATTGTGAATTCTCCTGGAACTGTTGCCACTCTCAAACTGACTACAAAAATAAATAGTAATAAAAAAGATTATTATACTTGGATTATTATTGAATATAACAAGAATTTTGGAGGAAGTTATTGTGTCTTAACATAAAACTTATATTCCAAAATGCTGAACAACAAACTTAGAGAATAATTCTTGTTTCCCCAGAAGTTTGAGTACTTTACCCTTCAATTGTTTGTTATGTATTCAGATCATAGTGGTACAGTGATGTCTTTTTTTTCTTTTTTTTGGAGACATTTTAGTTGGATTTGAGAATAAATCTCCCACCTTCCAGCCTTCTGTCTGTCTCTGGGTGATTGACTCAGCTGCTGACTGTTTGTGGAGGCGGTTTGAGGCCAGCTGTTGACTGTTTCTTATGGAAATATGATAAATGTGTCTCTTTGGTTCCAGACTGTAGTCAGTGTTGTGCGCAGTCAGTGGACGCAGGTGGAACATAACTGCTTAATTCTACAACAAGTGAAATTACCATTGTGGCTATATCAATACCTTAGCCATGCAATCCATAAGAGCACATCCACCGTGTGGACTGATCATAGTCCTGTGCCCCGCTCATTTGCCACTGAGGACGGGATGTTAGTGCCAGTAAAAACACATCTTACTTTGTGATGATTGTCATTATTTGGGGATTTTGTGAAATATTCGGTCAGGCCTTTGGCCCAGTCTTCTATACAAGTTCTCTTAACCCAACGTCTTCCTCAACCTAACCAAGTGGTTTTGGCGCTTAAATCGAACCAAACTCTGACCATTTCACGACGTTATCATGTTTATTATTACCATGACAACACAGGTCTCCCAACTTCATCTTTTCCTGCATGAAATGTTTCTCAGGAAGCTTAATTTTGAAAGTCTACCTGGACTGACGGGTCAGTGAGAACCGAATGTGCAGGGACATATGTGCATCTAAACAGGTCAGCGCTAGAACCACTGAATGGATTTATGATCCAACTTGATACAGTTGGACTCTCAGTGTAATCTGACACATGATTAATTACGCTCTGAGCTGGCTGCTGGGCAGCACAGACTGTACGGGTGCACATAAAACTGAATGAATGGATTAAAGCAGCAGGTTGCAGAGCCAGAAGCACCCATCGTGTTATCAATGGATCACTTGTGTTTCCGTTCAGACCGAATTGCTGGCAGAGGATCACACTCGCGCGCCTTTTTACACACAGCTGGCACAGCTGGATACCTCCATTAATTATTTAAACCATCTAACATGACACCCGCATTAATGACTACTAACTTTGTGTGCTTTTCTCACACCCCAGAGCTTATGCAGTGCGAGATCATTTGTGGCATTTGAATAATTGAACAATAATCAGAATATTTACAGCCAGTCTCTCCGGTGCCAGAGCCTTTATCTGTGACATTACCGCAACATGTACTGTAGGCAGCCCACGCCTCAGGAAAATCATGTTGGCAAATGCTGAAAATCACAGTTGAGACAATGAAACTTTGGTCCCATGATCGCGCTGTAGTCTCACTGTGGAGATATAATTTAATTGGTTAGCTCGGATGGGAAGTCAACAAGGATCTAATAAAAACTTTGTGGTCCCACTGTGGCATTATTACATGCAGATTATTACCCATATGGCAAGCATAAAAACACACACTGTCAAGCATGTTGGCTGTTTATTTGTTCAATTTATAACCCAATTAGTTCTCTGTTTCCAACAAAACCAGTTTGGAGGTACGGGTCCTGGCTCCACAACAGCCTGGTCACGAGATGACAGCGATGCAGCGAGCTCCTTGAACGTGTGACATTACCACAATGTTGATCAAATGCGGTACAGGAGACACTGCAGTATCTCATTAAGGGACCAAGCGGCCCCCGACCTGTCTTGAATCTGTTTTTAATTCTTTCAAATGAACCCGTCTCTGTCTCGGGGGGTCTCAGATTCATATTTATTTTTAGTCGGAGATTGTCAGAGGAAATCTCCCACCTCACAACTGTCAGAATTTTCCCAATGACGAATTAACTCATCTGAACCAGGGTGAGCTCACGCGCCTCATGTGCTCCATCTTCAAGTTGAATATTAGGTTTCGGCAAAAATTCATAAACCAGCATTTTTTAATGTTTTCTCTCTCTTTCCTGCTGCTTTTTGTTTGCTTTGCTGGCAGTCTGGAATCACAACCCCGCCCTGGTCGAATTATTAACCAGTGTGTCTCGGCTGATTGACAGGCGAGAATGGGGAGTGTACGCTCTCTCTCGGTGGAGGGAAAATACATTTTCTCAGGCATTCGAATGCTATACATAGAGCTGTGTGCGCAGGAGAAGATCTGCTGTGATTTCCATCTCGCATTTTCCATCAAGCCTCTGCAAGTTTCGCTGCAGCGGGGTGAATTTGGGCCGATTCGAAATGTTTCAAGAGAGATATCATGGCTTTACATTTTGATCAGAGGGTAAGACACACTCTCTGCATTTCCTCGTCTCCATTCTTCACACTGCTAAATACAATTTATCCGCAACCCTGCCTCGTGCACCGCTGCTAAGTCATCTTAACTTTCCCTCTGTCCCTAGTCACCTCAGATGTTAGACCTCAGCTAACGCATTTAGCCTCACTTTGCCATGCGAGTAGTCAGATGTGCAGCTCCGCACGCCTTCATTTCCCAGCGGCCACGATTCTGCTCGCGCCAGAGTAAGAGCAGTCTGAGTTGGTTATACAGTACTGTAGGTGAAGCACTTGTTCAATGAGAGCGTGAGAGCCTTCCTCACCACCAGGCTCTCGATACTCGGGTTTTTGAAGATTCCACACATGCTAATCATAGGTTTTTAGCATAGCCACAAGAGCACAAACGTGCATTACATACAAGTCCACAGCTTCTTTTTCACCCGGTTCACCTCACGCACTGCTGGCCAGCTTCTCCATTATCAAACTAATTTGTGCTCTCTTCATGTCTTGGCAAACCTTTCAATTAATTGAGCACAAAACAGAATATTTAGCATATTTCAAACATTCCCTCAGATGCAGGGCATGAAGATCAAACATCTCCACCCATAACTCCTCGTGTTTTCTAAAAACATCTGAAAGCTGGGAAATCTATAATGGATTATAGCCTGAGAGAAAGGACTGAGCCTAGGTATATGCGACCCAAGCATAGTTTTTAAGTTACACTTCCAGGATTTTGTCTCAGGGGTAGGACAAATGCAAAGCCCCCTTTTTTTGTATTTGTCCTTGCCTTGTTTCATGTTTCTGTAGAGAAAGCTCCACATTTTGTGCTGTTCCATAAAAAAGCAAAGAAATCGCATTTGTGTGGCTCAAGGGCTTCCCTCTCTCCATTAGATTTTTATATTTTTGCATCAGTTTGAGTTTCAAACATATTCCAGCCTTACAATAACAATTTGCAGGCAGAGAGGAGTTTAGTGTTTTATTATATTGATTTTAAGAAGCCTGAAAGGGTCCAAACCACTTTGGATTCCAGAAGTCTATGTGGTGCAGCTTTTCCTTGTCAATAGTTTGAGAACATAGTTTCATATTTGTGTTATTTTTCTAATTGCCTAAGGGAAACGCACATACTACAACTTTAGGCGAGCCTTTCTTGTTCCCTGATTTCTATTAGAGTGTGGCGACTGCATGTTCAAAGCCTTTTAAGTTCTCAGATCCTGCTCTGTTTTTCACTGCCGTGTGGAGGATTTTCTGTTGTAGTCCGTCGAGTTGTGTAATTATAGTTATTATTTATTTATTTATTGCTATCTCTCCGGCAGTCACAACAAATAACAGCACTTGCACTAGTATTGATCCCCGCTCCCACACATACATCAACGCACGCATACACGCTGTCGATAGCCCCTATCTGTTTTTGTATGCTGCAAAGCACTTTATTGAATAACTAAAACCATCCCCATCCTAATTGTGATTTTTTTAAAAAAAACTAAGCTTAACTTTCTTTTGACTTTTTCATGCACAACATTATTAATTAATGCGGTATTCATCAACATTTCAAACAATGTGTCATCTGGAGGAAAAAAAAGAACTAAGACATCACATCTCAGTGAATATCAAGCTGTGATCAAGACTCATTGTGTAGTGCACATTAATACTTAAATTACCTTCTTCATGGTTTACAGCCCTGTAATGATTTGTTGAGAGTGTTGTTTCTCAAATTAATTTTTATAACACTGAAATTATTCATATTATCTTGTACAACAAAGTTTGACAAAACACATACAAGAAAGTAAGAGTTGTGGAATATTATCTTTAGAATATAAGACTTTATGTGGAGAGTGGAGGTTTGTTTGCAAGTCTGAAGCGATTTTTTTCCCATAGACTGTGTGATGAGCAGTGGACGAAGATTGAGTCTGAAAAGTGACGTTAGTGTTGAGGTGTCTTAAAGGCCCCATATTATCCTGTTTTTCAGCAACTTGTTAATTGTGTCTTGTCTTTTTTTTCGTTTGTAATGTATTTTAGGACCCCCTCGAAAACGAGAGGATCCCTCTCAAGGGTATCCTATTAAATAAAATTTCTACACAATTTCT
>JBCAUF010000028.1:22808999-22822243 GCA_038406115.1 Haemulon aurolineatum
AATAAGTGCTTATTTTTGGTCTGGACAATGTCGACAATAATATCGTTTATCGTCAATAATTTGTGGGACAATATATCAAGCAAAATTTGTTATCGTCCCAGGCCTAGTGATTGGTCGTATTGTCAGTGTTGACTTTCCATGATGCTGATTTGCCAGAAGTTCAATATTCAGACATTCAGCGAGGTCCTCCAGCAGTAACTTCCCGTCTTTGCCCGGATTTGTTGCTCAGTGTGGGATAAAGTTTGACTGATGTTGCACAGCTGTTAGTTCTACACGGTGATCTGATCTAGAAGCTCGACAGTTGACAAGAGCTTACGAGCTTAGCTAGTACGGAAATGACAGGATGTCTGGAGTTGGAGGAATCAGACGTACCTGCACCAGGAACTGACAACATTAAAATGATGTACTGTGCACATGTCATGTGATCAAACCCATGGCAGGACATTGGACCAGGGTACGATTCTATAAATGGGTCTGAATGGGTCACTTTCACCAAGATGTGGGTGTGAGGGTGTTGGTGGGGAAAGACTGAGCTGCTCCTCATTTCCTCGCGCTCTGTAATCTGTCTGCAGAGCGAGAAGGGCGGCTGGTAGGTGACTGTGCATGTGCGTGCCCCCCTTCCCTGAGCATGACTCATCACCGGAGCCTTTTAAACTCTCCCTACCCTTCTGGGGTATTAAATGTCCTCATCCTCGTCCCCGGACTCTTCGAGAGCAGATGATCCTCATTAATTGTGCCCGGATGGAGGGCATGTGTCTTTGCAGCTTCTCCTGTCCTCACACTGAGAAACCCAATCTGACAAATCCTCTTATGAAGATATCATTCTCCCCCCTTCTTCCCGTCCCATCCCGGGCCCCTGTCCTCATCAGACAGCAACGCCGATTCGTCCTTCCTTATTTGCACACGGCGTCGATCAGGTGGAGGCGGTGGCGAAAAGTAGGACGAGTCGTTATAAATGACGAGCGTCCTTCGCGGCGTTTTTCGCTGACACATGAGGCGCGGCAATCAACGTAAATATCGCCTCGCCCGCATGCAGATGAAGGGTCAGGCCGCCGTCATCAACCACGATAATTGAACTGTCGTCCGAAAAAACCCGCCGTATCCCCACTGATCTCCTCATATCCCCCCTCCTCTTGTATACTTCATGAAATTTTCATCAGCTCAAGTGGGGCATTATTTCCAGTTTTCATTTACCCAGCTAACTTGAATGCCGCCGAAGACTTCGCCGACAGCGAACAAGATCTGCAGCCATGTTTTATTAGATGAAAGCCGCGCGCTGATGAAACAGCCGCTCGAGCTGGATCAAGGCAGTCAGCCTTTAAATGCGAGCAAATGACAACCCACCTGTTTTTTTTTTTTTAGTCACTTCCTTACCCGTTTAAAAACCAAACTCGGCTGCTCGGTGTGCCGATGCCTCGCGCTGATCACAGCTGTTCCAGCTCGGAGCGTGTGGATGACACCTCGAGGCAGCAGATTCGCGAGCTGCCGCTGCGGTGGATCAATTTGGTTTGATAACATCATGATGCAAAGGCGCAATCTTGAATTCCTGTGCAAAATATTCGGTGTCAAGGAATTTTTCCGTCTGCTCGGCGAGGAGGGAGTCACTGCAGCAGCTCCGTCTACATGTTGTATCCTTGGATAAACACACTCCTAAAGGAGAGGCAATAAAACCGCAGATTACCCTGCCCCCGGTGAACCCTGCCCTCCGGTGGGATACACCAATGAGTCTGTAATGCCGCAGCTCGGCAGGCTTTTGTTTAGCGCCGTCACCATTCACTCATCTCCTTTCACTTAAACAACATTGTGACTTCTGACATTTTCTGAACAGATTTATGTTGCGGTGCGCGGCGGGGTCAGCGGTCAGAGCCGCTGCAACTTTCCATTTCCCAACCGTGTATGAAATCATATGTTGTCTTTGATTGGAAGCTGACTTCTCTTCCAAGAGGCTTAGCGGGGAATAAAAAAGTACTTTTTTTCTTTCTTTCTTTATTTTTTTTCAAGCAGGGAACAAAAACCATGATCATAAAGCATAAACAGAGTGTGTAATTTTTCTTTGTTTACGGGCAGGAGGCATTTTAGGTCCAGGACAACTTTTGAGGCTGTTGAAAGTTAAGGCGGAACATGTTGATGTGTTGTACTGTGAAATTATAAATTAAGTTTAGAATTTATATGAACACTTTCAAATATTCATTCAGGTCACATAGTGCCTGGGAGGAACAAACAATACAGTCCTTAGGTAAACCTAAAAACACTTAAATAACACAGTTGATGATGTAATACAGAGTTTTGAGCAGCAAACCGTCATCTTTCAGTCTAATTGACTTATATCTGTATCTGCTCATCTGTACACAATTCCATGTGAAGAATGGAACCTCATGGCAAAACATGAAACATAAATGTGCTCATCGACCGATCTGTGGGTCCGCCCAAAAACAGGAGAGGCGAAAGATCTCCCATCAGTTCGACTTGGAGCAGCGAAACGAAGTTCACTTCAATTTAAAACGGATTTTTATTTCATCTCCGCGCACACTCACCCGAGACTGTAGACAGAGAGAAGATAAAAAAGGAGAAGAAAAAAAAATAAATTCAAGGTTAACTTCAAACATCTATTCTTCCCTGATGTTGATGTTGATGATGTGAGAATAAACCTTGGGATTTCACTTTATGAAAAAGCCTCATAAAAGTTGAATGTTTCGAAGGAAGGTAGGGCCATGTTTGAGTGCTCCTGGCTGTTTGCTTATAAGTCGGCGCTCTTTGATAGAGACCACTCTGGAGGATAACAGCGAACTTGATCATGATCACAGCCTCACAGAGATGACACAAGGAAAATTATGCTTTAAATGCTGGATACCAGTTCGTATAGCAGCAGAGCTGGGGAGAGAGGTCCAACCAAACACCACACGTGAAAGGCCTTACAGAGAGCTCGCCGCGTGTCTCAAAGGTGGCGGCGCTGAATTCGGCCACAATCACAGGTCACACAAACATCCGAGGCGGAGAGAGAGAGAGAGAGAGAGAGAGAGAGAGGAAAGAGACGTGGGCCGTAATTAAGAGGAAGAAATATGCTGTCACATAAACATGTAATAAGTCACTTTAATGTCCACAGGCAGCAGTTTTCTTGACATCCCCCAGCTCTCTGCTTATTTCCATTAATCCTCGGCCCTCAGCCTGAAAAAACATGGAGGATGCTTCAACTGCCATCTGCTCAGATTGGCTAATAAAAGCAACACCATCAAACTGTTAAATTATGTCTTTTTATGGTTATGATGGGAGACTCTGTAATTATTGCTGTGGACGGCCCGGTGGTGGACTCTCACTCTCTGCCTGTGTTATTTTTTAATTGTAATTATTTTTTTAACCCCCTCTGTCTCCCTGTCCACCATTTTTCTCCCTTGAAGAAATTTCAGCCTTGTAAATTTGGCCGCCGAGCCCCCTGAGATCATGTGTGGCGGCCGAGTGCAGTGTGCAGTGCTCTCTCGGCTGCAGAAAGCGGAGCCGTTTTTGATGTAGATGCTGCTGTGAAGTAGATAATGCACTCCTGTCAGAAGTTTCTTTAAGGAGATACACTGCGAGGACTACATTCAGGAGAAATGTCAGCGTGATAGATGCCCACAGTCCGTCATTAAAAGACTTCAAAACTTGGCCAGGTCCCAAGGCTGGGCGATGTGTCTCCGCGGCGCCCAGCAGAGCCGCCCACATTACCCCAGTCACGGTGGAAGATGGATGCGAGCGTCGCGGCGCTCACTGTCATACCGGTTGACCAAGGGGGAGGAGGGGGAGGGGGGGGGTGCGGGGGTCAGTCCAGGTCTGGGCTGCCCACAGCTTTTGTATGTCTGTCTCATTTCACAATTCATCAGCCGAGCGTGACTGTCAGGCGAGCCTTCAGCTCCAGCGATCCATCAGGACCTGTCACCCAGCCATCACGACTGAGAGATGAGGCCCCGGCATTCGAATTCCATTAGCCCCATCAGCCCCGGCTATACCGCCAAGCAGCCCAGTCAGCCAGCCAGCACCTTGTTCGGGACTCAAAGAGATAATAAAACCGTATCAGCGAATCAGAAACAGCTCCCGTCTCCCTCCAACCGCTGGCACTCCCCCCGACTTCCCGTGGGATGTGCTGCAGTATTAAAGCCACACTGACTGACATTACTTTTCTTTTCTGTCCTTTCACAATTTCTCTCCCAAATGAAATATTTCTGCTTCCTTCCAACCCGTCCCCCCCCCCGCCCCTCACATCAACGCTTTTCTTTGGATCTGTGAAAGACTGAAAAAAAAAGGCAGAAAAGAGGGAGTTTTCGGGTTTGTAATCACGGGTTTGAGCAGACGCCAACAGATAGCTGTCGGCTGCACTTTGACCCTGGCTCTGTGATGACGGGCTGCCTCTTCATTCCAGGATAAGATGAACAGAATTTCTGTAATCACTGCACTTTGAGTTCTGTAGGATCAGCTGTCACTGCTATGTGAAGGCAGATAGTTGTCTGAGTACATTAATTGTATTTAATATCACAATATTAATAAGAATAGTTTTTTTTAATATGAATGCTATAATATAAAAAGTATTTAGAAAATTAGAATAGTCAAATAGGTTTATCGATATAGCCCAATGTCACAAATCATAAATCCAAATTGGAAAATCTCCCCATAAACAGAGAAAGAAATTTCAGGAGGAGCAACGGGGGATGGATCCTTCTACAGGACAGAGAGAATGCAAAAGATATAGATCTAAACATAAGAGTACATTGGCGGTAAACAGTGACTGGTTATGGTAATCGTACTTTACCAGTTACCAGCATGCATTGCTTAAAGCTAGGGTAGGTAATCCTGTTCAGAAAAACTTTTTGTTATACTGGCTGAAATGGTCCGTCTGTCCTAACAGTCGTCAATACATTATGTATTCAGAAAAAGGAATGAAAAAAAATCAGACCTCTGTGGCAGCTGTAGGACCGATAAAACTCTGACCAATGAACGCCCCACGGTACGCTCTCAAAAAACCAATCAGATGCCTTCATGTCTAGTTCTGCCTACGCCTCCCTCTGTCCCTTCGAGAGCAAGCCATGGAGCAAGCGCTTCTGCCGCCGAAATCCAACGAAGAAGAAGCCGGCCGCTAACCTCCGGTTTAGCGCTGTGCTAGCTTAAATGGGGATACTTATGGCTCTTCTAGACTTTCCAAATGTTATTGGACCAAACAAATTAAATTCTAATAGTGAAACGAGTCATTGTGCCGTGTTTGTGATGCTGAAAAAAACGTTTCCAGCTCATCATGTGATGGACATGGAAGTTGCAATACCAACTTCGTGGGGGGGCATAGCTTTGAATGCAGAAGGGGGTGGAACTTAGAGGAGGTGTCACTTTCAAATCTTGTTAGCTCTCCTGCTAGCTCTCCAGGATCACCAACCCTAGCTTTAACTCTGTCAGCAGAGGTAGAGGAGAACCAACGGGGGCTGGTCAGCTTTGCAAGTTGGCAGTCGGAAGGGTTGACTGAAGACCGGGCCGCACGCCTCTTTCCAACCCGCCCCACGCCCCCGAACACAGCCAAACTATTCATCATCTACTGATGGAGGCCACGCCAGTGCTATCACTAACAGGCCCGCTATCAAGCCTGTGACTGGAGCTATCTGGAGTGGCCCTTGACATCTATGGCAGTGTTAGCAGAGATGAGATGCTCTAGCATCTCTACAAGAGACACAACAGAGCAGGAGATTGAAGATCTCGGAGAGTGAACAGATCTCATCGATGTTTGTCATGGTGAGCAGCTTCACGGCTTCAAAGCACCCAACACGTGGTTTCATGTAAAATGTGGGATCCTGAGAGTCACACCATGGGCCCCTCTTTATGAGGTGAGCTTGTAACAAAGGAGAAAAAATATCACTTACAGTAATAATGTGATCTATTTATTACTTTGTACTTTGCTTTACTTTCTGATGTACATTGAGTGATCATTGATCCAAGTAAGTATTGTGCCCTCCCATTTTGCCAACAATACCCAGGGTGACAGGATTACGTCCCGTCACGCTGCCTTCTCTTTCTTTAGCCAAACTCCAGTATTTGCAGAGAACCCCAGGTTTTTTTAGTAGGTAGGGAAGATGAGCAATGTTGTCTCATCTCCAGCATTGGCATCATTGCCTTTCTCCTTAATCCTTCAGGCAGTCAATTTGCAGCCAGCGAAGTGTGAAGCTATATAATGATGGGTTATTGACCCGTTTGCTGTTTGGCAACGAGGACAGAGGCAAACTGGAAGGATAGTTCCTGTTTTTTTAATGTGATATTCAGATGGCTCTTTGGCGCTGAGGGTAATGCAGCTGAAATTGATAGTTTGGTTTTCTGATAATGGCTATACAAATATCAGCAAATGTTTGCCAGTAGGAACACTGAATGAAATGATTGTATTGTTGTGCCATTCTATCATCCTCTCTTAGATTTGGGGTGACATCAAGCTCTCCCAGCAATGTTGTTAATTTAGGACGTATTTTATTCATTTTAAGAATAAGTACGGAGTAGTTCCTTTTCCTCACCAGCCTGTAGCATGAAGCTGACTTTGGTAGTTAAACATGAAAAATGCAAATGTAGTCAATTTACTCTGTTTATGTGCTTGAAACTATAAATGAAGACACATTTGTAGGATAGCCGGGAAATCTGAAAATAATAAAAGAGAACTATTGCATTTTAGTCTAACGCAAAAAAGAAACACTATCAAAAGTTCGAGGTAAAGTAATGAGAAAAGTAATAAAATGTCTGGTTTTAAGACTTTGCAAACACCGTCAGGCACATTGGTTTACTACTACCATTGCATTTCCCTCCATTAGAGTTTCTCATTCACTTAAAAGATTAAAGCTTTTATTTATATGGCAGGGGATATAATTCTTGATACACAGTCAAGGACATGCTGACAGCTATTAAAAAAGGTTACCATTAAGAGTTTCTGGCGCAACAAAGGGGAAATGCAAATAAAACACAATCGCCATATGCCCAACTCCAGTAAACGAAAATAAAATCCAACTTATTTTTATTCATTTTTGCACAAAAAAAAAGACATTTGGGGCACGATATCTCGTCTTGCAGAAATGACATAATCTAGCCTTCCTAGAAAGCCCTTTTTGTGGCACTTTTTGTCTGTGTCAGTTTTTCTTTCTCTTTCTGTCTCTGTCTCTCTTTCCATCTCCCTCTCTGCTTCCCATGAGGCTCTAGTGGTTATCTATCTTGACATGAGGGAGGGGAAGCCTCAGGGTAATGCTTGACAGGGAGTCCTCTCCATGATTCCTGGCAGCTCTCTGCATTCCCCCGCTGTCACTGTAGGGGAATATAAGGGAGTCATAAAAGAACGCTGTCATGTCACTGTCACAAACACTGTATGGAACCGAGACGTCCGGCACCAATGCCGACTGTGAGCTGCAGAAATGTGTTTTGTGTGTGTGTGTGTGTGTTTGTGTGTGTGTGTGTCTTTGTGTCTTTGTGTGCTGTGCTTAGGGCAAACAGAAACTGTGTTTCTGTGTTTCCCTGCCAGTTTGAGTTTTCATAAGGCAAGTTTTGGTCTAAACTCCCCACGTAGGGCCACATCAAAATAAAAATGAGAAATCTATTTCCAAGTCCAGTTTGTAATAATTTGGAGAATTTAGGGGTATTTATTGGCAGAAATGGAATACAGTATTTGGCCTTTTGTGATTTTGCAACCACCATTGTTTTTGGAAGAGGAGCATGAGATTTATTGCAGTCTGCAACTTTACTGTGAGGCCAGAACCTGTACTGAACACTGCAGGTTTAATAGAACTTTTACTGGGTTATTTATTTAGTCATTATTTCGGATTTGATACACTCACCAAGCAAAATGTTGAGATCCGGAAACACTGATAGCAGATTTCCATATTGTTATCACAATATTGCTATCTTTAAATGTGTTTCCCATGATTATCCTTTTTGTCGTCGTTTTGTCGTAGTACCATCAATACAGATTTCATTACACATTTCACCCTCATATCATCCATTTATACCCATTTTTAACACCAAGTTGTTACCTGGTTATTGGTTATTACCTAGTATTACTCAATCTTTACTTTATCTTCGCCTATCTCTCAGACAAAAACGTTTGGCAACTGTAAAAATGTTGTTTTCTGAACTTACCAGTTCTTTTCAATGATCATTTTAGGCACTCAAAGCACTTGGTTATGGTAAGATCAGTTCTTTTGTTGCCTAAACCATGTCAGTATGCAAACCTGGCCTCAGAAGTCAGAGTCCAGTGCTCTGTATGCCCACCATCCACCGGGACCATCTCACTACAACCTTTCACTTTTACTTATTGAATCTTTGCCAAACTGGTAAATGAACCCTAGTAATTTCCAAGAGACAGGTCTGATGAAAAGCACTGACGTGTGGTAAACTGTGAAAAGTTTATGTCATTAAAGTATAGTTTTACTCATCTGCTACACTTGGTTAAGGTTCGGGTAAAAAATGTCATAGTTAATAAAAATGAAAACTTGAGTTGCTGGTCTGTGACCGGACTCTGCATCAAAGCCTGGCATACTACACACCCATCCACCACTTGATAGCCCGGCCTAACTTTACACCTTGCACACTTCACGCATTGGCACTGAATGTTGCCACTAGATGTGAATCTTTATTGGGCGAGCATATCCGAATCTGTAATACTCTCTCATTCCACAGACAAACTGTGTGCACACAACCATGAAATAATGGACAGATTTGATAAGAAATTCTCAATTTCCCTTCCAGATTTAAAACCTACTGTATGTGTTTGTAAAAAAGTCAGATGGGGCAATAAACACAACGTTACCACATTTCACAATGATTTTGACCTTGTGAGTCCTGTGATATCTATGTTATTCCAAATAGAATGACATGCAAAACTACAAAAACAAAACCCAAGTGATAATCCACACTGATAGCCTGCAGGCATTAAAACAACCAAAGGCTGGTTGTGGCTGTTCTTTGGCAACAGCTTGACTCAGTCTTGCTAAATCCAGTTTTCAGTGCCCAAAGAAACTGGCTCATTTCCATCTGCATCTGCTGGTTGTGACCAGGTAAATAGATCAAGATCATACCTACAACAAGCTCGCAATCGAACCTGTTCAGTAGTCGATCTTTTACCCTTCTCTGACTGATCTACGGAAAATAAAGTGTGTCACCCTCAGCTCAGTGCAAACTATGAGGCCTGTGGTGGATCTTGAGGATTCATCCATAAAATATGGCATGTGTGGTGATCATAGGCAATAGCATTATGTGGAAGATAGTCCGCAGCTTACCGAGCCATATGGAGCATCTCATTTCATAATTGAATATTTGTTTGAAATCAAAATTCCAAGCATAACAAGCTACAGGGTACTGACGAATTCCACAGTGGCAGTGGTCTGTGTAGAGATGAGGCATTTCTGATTTACAGTTGGAGATTGTAATGAGGAGCTGTTATGTAAATGTTGAACAAAGGCACCATGCCTCAGGGCTCTCTCTTTCATGTAACAGAATGCTTTTACAGTAATTACGGTTGAATAGTGGAACAAAATGATCCGCTATTGGCAAAACAGGAAAAGAGCAAATGTCATGGAGTATTAATATGTTAATCCGGCGATTTGGGAAAGCAGAAGTGAGACATTATCTTGATTCCAAAGCCAAAAGTGAAATCATTCAACACATAAAGAGCTCACAGTGTACCGGTGTACTCTATTAAATCAACATGCCTTGCAGCTTTTAATACTCTGAAAGATGTATGACAGAGGGCAGATTCTACTTGAGGAAACTGTGTGAGATCTTCACGTCTCACAGTTCGTCTTCACTCATTCCTGAGCGTCACAATTAAACCTCAGCCGCTGCCCTCTTTTTCTTCTCCGGCAGTCTCCTCAAGCGTCTTTTCTCTGCAGGGCCCAACACTTGGTTTAATGGTACGGCAATAAACCTCGGCATCGCATCCATCTGTCCTTACTCGTGTGCACTTCGTCCCAATGACCTTTGCGGCTCCTGGAGTTGTTACTTAGTGCAGGTGACTTTCCTCTGCATGGCTGCGCTCGGCGATCCATTGCCGCGGCAGCAGCTACAGCCCCTGATGACTTTCTGACAAGAAGTTCCTCAGCAGCAAAATGGCCGCCTGTGTCGCTATGCACCTTGAATTTGTAATTCTCCCTCTGTCACCTTGACTTACACACGTGCATTCTGCAGATCATCTAATAACCGTGTACAGAGGGAACTGTTTCATGTAAATGAACTCCTGCTCTGAGTTCAGATGGGATAGGAGGAGACTGGACCGGTATCTATCAGTGGCGGGAAACCTTTGCCGAGAAAGGAACATCAAATTCAATTAGCGGCTGAGGCAGTGGCTGTGCTGCTGGGATGTGTCTGGAGGGGACGAGCGCTAACCTCGGCCTCTGTGATCTACCAGGAATCCAAGGCTTACCACGCTCCACCACCCCGCGACTTGTACTGGTCCACATCTGTCACGCTGATGACATATTTTCCTTTGATCTCTTCAAAAGAAATCCTTAAAAGACCCCGCTATGCAACGGAATTCAAATCGTTTTCTGGTACGTGGAGCAAAAATGTAGTCCACAACCAGAAAACAGGGAAAAATGACGGAGGTATTTAAACATGAGGGTTAAATGGATTTTAAAGTGTAAGATAATGGTTTTCAACAATTGTCATCAAGGGATACCCCCCTCATTGACAGTTCTGTCAGAGATCTAGGCTGCCCACTGACTTGGAATCAGTTCAGAAAAGAACCAGCGTGATTACGAAACACAACTGAGGGGTGTCGGACGTCACCTTGGGCTGACTTTGTTTTTGGATCGATTGCAGAGAGATTGCACATGACTTCATATTTTTAATTGAGCACCACCGTGACCTCGCTCACCCCATTGGAAATGCCAGGAGCCAGCAAAGCAGGGAGACAGAAATAAATTGGGCCAAGGTTATGGGAAAAGGAGCATGTATTTAGTGTGTTGAAAAGAGAAAAAAAAAAAAGACTAAAAAAAAAAGTGTCCTTCTTCCCAGTGACTGCAAGTAATAAAAGATGGATGTTATGCGTGTGATGCCATGGAGCTTTGACAGCCTAAGCTGGTTTCCTTGTCAAACAGGGATTGCGGTGTCTTTTTCTCCTCTAACGCTGGAAATAAAAAGCCCAGTGTTGGGTATCTTTTGCAGCACCCAGAGGTAGATGCACAGTGGTTTATGCATTTTTACTGCTGGGGACGGCGAGGAGAGCTTGTTATCTCTGCAACATGTGTGACCTCTCCCAGGAAATTCACCCTGTAATGACTACTGACGACGTGTACGTTTGGGGTATTGAAATGCATCCTTGATAGTTCACCACATGTACGCCAATTTACGGACAGACTAAATCGTTTTTCTCCCTCTTTCTCTCCCTCATTTAACGCATAATGGGTTGAGTTTATTGCTTTTGGAGGATTTTTAAGTCCTTGGTAATGAGTAATTTAGTGAGTTGGTAGCTTTAAATAACATCTTACGGTAGGATGTTTGGTGAAGGATGATTGCCGCGATTCCTCCACATCATTCTTGTTTCTCAGTGTTTCTAATAAATGCTTAGCATAATCATATTTGCACACCATGCATGCTCACTCAAATTTGACATAGATACCTGTAGCTCATTATAATGTCATTTTAATTGCAGTGCCCTTGAACTGCTTCATTAGTCCTTGCCAAGCAGATAACCTCAGCAGCCATGATGTTGATATGCGCATGGTTACAACCACTATATAGTATAATGGTTCATTTGATTCTCATCATTTCCCATCTACTGAGATGAAGTGCTGCCCCCATGCAGTGAAATGTATATTTGTTGGTCTAGTAGCAAAGAAAACAGGTATATTGTTTGCCATTCTGGCTGTATTCTGAGGAGAATGTGGATTAGAATTAAATATTAGATTTGTTTTTTGACTTATGCTCTGACTTATGTTGTGCTTGTGTGCAAGAGCTGTTATTATATTCAGCCCATTGTGTGAATAATATGGAAAACTTTATGTTTGACACGACAAAAGGCAAAGACACAAGTTCTTTTATGGATTTTCAGACAACAGAGCTTAAGTTCAATGAACTGTTGAATTCTGCTGAATATTGTAATTTTCTACGTCTGAACTCTCTAGTAATGTTTTAAATAAATCATTCTCAAGGCCATTCCCAAATGGCATGGGTTATTTAAAGTTATTAATTCATTGGACCATTATCAGGCTTTCTCACAGCTTTAATTATGAGGATAGGTCCACGGGATAGTACTCGCAGCAGACAAAGAATAGGGTCCATTCAGCAGCTGAATGTGGCCTCATGGTGAGCTGTGTGAATGAGATGTGAAATGCATACAGTGAAATGAATAGTAGCCCATGTACACTTTTACATTTGTAAAGTGAAATGAGGTTAGCAAAGACCAATCATATGCTCAAGTCAAACAGAAACAAAGTGAAAAAGTTCGGTTGTGCATGTGCAGCAGGATTTCATACATAAAACGAATACTTTGGGTAATGTGGTGCTTGTCCTAATATAGAGTATCGCTCAAATGTGAGTGGCAGCCTGTTTCAGCATCCAAAAACCTTCATCAGAGCAGATGAATGTTGTAGGACATAAATACAAATACACTTTCAATAGTGATAGTAGCATTGAGACAACAGCAAACACTTAAAAAACAATGTAGATCTCTACTAGAACTTGTCACTGAGTGTCTCCTGGGGACCTAGAGGGAATGTGGCCCCTCAGAGCCCCGTGGCTGCATCCAAATGCTTTAAGATGTTTGAGCAGTTTGTCCTGAGACACACGTCTCAATTTGTGTTGTGATTAGTATACTTTTCAGCAAGCCTGTAATTATGGTTCAGTAATGAGAAAATCACCACCAAGACCTCTGGGTAACATCTACAGTCTACACTCGATTGTCACTTAGTTAATTGCAAAACTATTTTGGCCATGTACTGACCAAATACACTGAAGTCTCAGCCTGTCTGTAGTACTTTGTTGTTGTTGTTTAGGATGCCAGTCGGGGTTTTTTTTTCGAATTTTGAATTGAATCCATAAACTTGCCATCCAAAAGTAATTCAAAAAAACAAATACATATGCATGGACGGCGCCAGGATTTTTTCTCTACCGGGGCTAATGGGGGGCTTGACCAATACGTGAGGGTGTTAATTTTAACTTACTATATGGGTACTTGACAAATCAAGGTGAAACAGCTTTTTTTTTACTAAGGGCAATTTTTGAAATAATATTTTATGAAATTCCAACATTCAAAGTCTGAATTTTCTTTAACT
>JBCAUF010000028.1:22875403-22889707 GCA_038406115.1 Haemulon aurolineatum
TACCGATACCTGGGCTGAGCGTATCGGCCAATACCCGATACCGATCTGATACTACTGTTGAACTACTGAATGAATGAGCAGCTGCCCAACCGGCTTGACATAAACATTTAGCCTTGTTGAAAAAAGGTAGCAAATTAACACAGATATAAATGTACTTGAGTTTGAGTTTGAGTTTATTTATTTAGCACACATTGTCATCATCAATGGTGCAAGGAAGGAACAAAGCCGATAGGCTTGTACAATTGTTCCACCCCTGTCACTAATTACATAAAAAAAAAATGTATAGCTAACAAATTAACATTAGAAAAAGACACTCAGAACAAAATATTCCTAAATTGAAGTCATAATAAAAGAAGACAAACAAAAAGCGAAGTAAAAATGTGGGACATGGAGAAAAAGAGGAAAAGGGACATGTACATAATGGATTCAAGAAGAACTAAGATGTATTTTTAGTTGTTTTTTGAAGAGTGAAAAGGAAGATATGGATCTTAATGATGGAGGTAACCCATTCCAAAGTGTAGGACCTCTATAGGACACATTAAACTGATGATGTAATGTACGGGTAAGGGGTACTTAATATTATTTATTAACAAATAAAGTGCAGCAAAAAGAAACAAACAACACTTGCATTTAAAGTGCACTACAAACAGATATTTTAAAATGTAATATAAAATATAGCAGCTAGATATTAATAAAAAAGAAACAACTGGATCGGATGCTGGATCGGCTCCATTCATCTGATATCCGATCCAGCTAATTTGTCAATATGGGAGCTGTTATCCAATCCGGGTATCGGATAAGTGCATCTCAAATTAAACTTACACATCTTAAACAAGAACGAATATGTTCATTATGAAATGATAATGAACACTCATGTTGAATGACCACATGCAGGATTGTGAGCGCACGGTGAACCACAGACTGTCCTGACTCTCAGCCTTCACCGCTGACCTCTTCAGGACCACGGACAGCTCACTGCCACGTGCAGGCTTTAAGTGCTGTTGGTGGTAGCAGTCGTAAAGCACACACGTAACAATCCAATGTTCCCGCCGTATGTTACGCCGTCAGAGCTTATTATATTTTATGATCAGTGGCATATTACTCTAAACCAGCCTGCAAAGCAGAGCCTGTGTTGTAGGTGGAAATCACATTGCAATTTTGCCCCTATCCCTCTCCAAATTGGCATGCAGTGCCATTATTGCTCCGCTGTTCTGCCCCGCACGGGTCAATGGGACCGGCAAGTCTCAACTCGCCATGATGTGCATCAATCCTCCGGCCGGAGCAGTAATGGCTGTTTCAGGCTGAAATTGATTCGCACGTTCTGTTGCCGTACTTTGCTTTCATCTCGTCGGCGAGTGCCCCGCTCGAGCGCTCACGTGGCCCGACGAGGCGTTCGAATCTAAAGCGCGTGCTGTTCTGAGGCTGGATGTGCCACTTGTTACACTGTCCGGCTGCCTATAGTGGCTGCCTCAAAATCAATTCAGTTTTGTGCAGCTCATCATTTGCCCATTAAGTCAGGCTCTTTTAGTTTCAAAGATAGAAGGGATCTAGATAATGGGTAACAACTGCGGTTGTTGAGTAAGCAGGCGATCGTCGTGCCTAAACTGTCCCCTCATTTGAGCCGTGTGACTAATTTGGATGCCAATAATAGCACAGATCATTTTTGAACGGCTCCTGACTGCAGGGAGCAGCACATTTGTTTAAGCTATGAAACTATTGGCATTTCGAGCCGCAGTAATAGGCCAGTTCTGCAAGTGGGACAGTGGACTGTCCAGTACCTGCATGATCAGGCCGCCTGCCAGCCAGTCAAGGCTGGGTCCGTTCCCAGCTCTCGCCCAGGACGGTCTCTAATAAGGTTTCCTTCGACATTCACTGCAGACTCCTTTTTTCACTCTGTCAATACACAACTGATACCCCGAGTTTCAACCTCAGTGACCTTTAACTTTGCTGCGGTTATTTTATTTCATTTTATTTTATTTCACAATGTAGTTGGGCTGCAAAACAGCAACAGAAGGACAGAGGATGAAAATTTAACAGCACGTCTGCAGCATGTTTAAAATAAAGACGAGTCTGTAGGCCCCAAAGAGTTAGCTGTGGTTTACGCGATGCTGGTAAGCCGTCCTCCATCAGGAAGGTGAGCCAGTTTGTATTACCGTTCTAGTCCCTGGGAAATTTAGATGAATTGTGTTCCTCTGGCACAAATGATGTTATAGACGTGGGCCTCGCCACCCCTGCTGTGCTCTGTGCTAACAAGCTCCCCATTGCCCTTTTTGACAACTGCCAAACCTGAGGGTGGTATCACATTTCATATTAAGGGAAGTCAGAGCCGCCGTTTTCCCTTTTGTTAGTGCTATTTCCCGCGCTGTGGCCTGATTTTTTTGCAGATGATGTATAAATAACTAATTATCAGTTCTTCTCAATGTGATCCGAGCTCTGACTCCCCAGTCAGTCCGTCGCTAAAAGCCCCCGCGGAGAGAGCGCAGCAAAGCTACAGCGTTACAGCACATAACACGAGCCCACACTGTGCATCAAGGCAGTACTTATACAACAGTGTGTTATTTTAAATGAGCAAGAGAGGTCTCCGGTTACATCATCCAATGAAATTTGCAAACAATGCAACTGTATCCCATTTTGTTGATTACACGCGAGAAGATGATTTTTTTATGCAGTTCGATCGCACACAGAGCTACGGAGATAGTGTCTCTGTCTGATTGGAGGAAAACTAAAGAAGGAACTGTTTGTGGCCGTAAATATCCATTGTCAGTGTGCTTGAGGAAATGTAGTGCGACATGTGACATCACCTTACAGTATGTAAACATCAAGCTTCATTAAACTACACTTATAATAAGCAGCTGGCTGAAGTGGCAGTTCATGTTGTAATCATAGCGCTGTCTTTGCGCTGGAGGAAGATATTTGCTGTTTGTGTATTTTATTCAATTTCTTTTTTTAATCAGGCAGTCTCACTGAGATTAAAGTCACTTTTCCAACAACAAGACATTCACAAGACAGAAACAGCACGACTACATAATAAACAAGGAATTAATAAAAAAGAGTCATGAAATAACACAAGATACTGAGGGGGGATGTCAGACTCTAGTGTGAGGACAGTTTGAAGCTGATTCCTGCTACCTGAAACCAGGCCTGCTAACTGCTAAAGATACTGAGCTTCTTGCTTCTTTACAAGACAGATGAGCACTTATATTCCTAACACATGGCACGACGTCCAATTCTGAGCAGCAGAAGGTTGAACTGTGTCGAACTCTATATTGTCATGTGTCGTGGTATGTGTGTGTGTGTGTAACCTGCAACTGACTCTCTAAATAAGAAGCACATTAATTTCCAACCCAAATGGACTCAAAAAAGAGACACGCTGCCTCCTGACACTGCGATTAATGAATGTCAGCACAGCCGCCGAGGTGGGCCGACAGCCTCCTGAGACGCTTATCTAGCTGCGCAGGCCATGCTGCTTTCGGAGCCACATCATGTTAACATTTATTCCTTTCTCTCCTCGCCGCCTGATGAACGCGGCTCACGATTCAGGTTACATGTTCCAGGGATGAAGCTCTATTCCCAGGCGGGGCGAGATGCTTTTAATTGCCTTGGTATTTAGTTTGCGTGTAGAAATGTTTGTCTGACAAACGTCTGAATTTGCGCTCTCACATGTGGCGCTCGGCGCGGCCACGCGGCCACGTGGCAAACGGAGCCATCAGCGCTCAAAGCCACCGGGCTTTTTCTATCTGCTCTGTGTTATGAGTTGAAGCAGCCCTCTTTTTACGGATACATTCATTTCATTCCTCACATGCCATGGGCCAAGATTGGAAAGCTGATAATTTGATTTCACAGGGGGATGCTAACGATTCTCCGCGTAATTCCATTTTCTTTCACCTTGCTTCGTCTGGCCGGGCCGCCATCCGTCAGTCCCGCGTCTTCGCTTATTGTCTTTCCCAGAAAGGGGTTTCCGACGCTCAACTGAAGGCACCGATGGTGAGAATGGTGGCAGAACGGGATCACTGTACAATTCCATCAGTTAACAAGATTTTATGGAGTCCTTTCTAATAGAGTTGTAATATAGCTGAAAGCATTTTTCTCATTTAATTAAGCAGCGGTGGATTGATTTCTTTGCTTTTTCTCTCAGCGTTTATCACTTAGCCTAAGTGGTAAAGAGTGGTTGAAGTCGGTCTGCTTTGTCAGTAAAGTGAGCATAAACACAAGGGGCACAATCCATGAATCATAAATTCATCCCTGCATTATTTCCACCATTCAGTGTGAGGGGATTCCAACAGGATGCACAGCATGTGGAAGTCACCATGGTGCCAGAGGTGCAGATGTTTGGGTAGTATTCTTTTCATACTTGTGTTATCAGCAAAGTGGCATAGATCCATTTTGACATGCAGATCGTGCAGGTACAGACAGGGTCACGGGCAAGCTATATTTATTCTGTGTTATCGAGTTTAAGATCTGATCTGAGAACACCTGCATCGCACCACAACCAGAAGAGTGAGTCACAGGTGGATATCGCACAAATATTATCACAAATGTCAGGAAATAGAACCTTAAAGTGCTTTGAGTTTGGCCTATTGTCCATTAATTTTACCTCCACTTGATGATTAATTGGATAAAAAGCCAGCTTCAGTATCTCAAAGCCCAAATGTGGCTGGCACTGTGTTGTCATCTTCTCTTCTTTAATTTGATAAATGACGTGCAGTCTTTTTCACGGCAACACAGCATTCATGTTGCTTTAGAACGTGGGCATCATAACTCGAGCCAGTTAAAGCACTTTGAGACATGCTGAAAAGGTCTCATTACTGTCAGTGATTGACCACCTCACACTTGCATAATTAGGCGTCCAACAGCTAAAAGGCAGCAGGCTGAAGACTGTTAGGTCACGCCAAGTGCTGCAATCACACTTTCCATCAACAGATCTGGATCGAAGCAGACAGAGCAGCAGTTGTGTGGCGTTGTGCTTCGCAACGTTAGCTCGTGCAGATGCTCTGGGAAAGAGCTTGGCCTACATTTACAGGCTCTCCTTATTGTTGACGAGAATAATCTCACATCTCCAGTGGATTACGGAGCGAGGACTTGCTGAACTGTGGAATGGCGGCGGTTTTGTCGTCGTGTAATTTCTGGAAGATTTCTCCTCGTTCTCGCTCTCTTGTCTCCCCTCTCGCACTTGTCTTGCTTTGAAGTGATTTAATTCCGCCTTGAATGCCGTCCAGGAAATTACAAAGCCACTGTAATGAAGTGTGGCTGATTGGACGAGTGCCCTTGTGTGAACGTTCATTTTTCGGCTATCCAGGAATTTTGAAATCAGTACTGGGCAGGTTGGATCGCGCAGATAGATTTTTATAGCCTTAACCCCCGGCAATTTGAAGCTTTCTGGTACCAATTCTGTGGAGTTAATAATGTTCTGATGGGGCCGCTGCCTAAATGACAAAGCTGAGGCTTCTTTTTTCGGCACGTCAAGCTGCTCAAGGTTGCGGTACGTTGTACGACAAACGCTGTCACTGTTCCACGTCAAAACCGGCACCTTCAAGTTATTTCAGCTCTTCATGGACTGTGTCGCTGCACTGTCCAGCAGTGGCTTTCAACATGTCCTTTTCCGTGACATTTTCCCTAATAACACCTTTGTTCTTTTCAAATTACATTTTACACCATGGTGCCACTTTGCTTAATGTCACTTGTTATTACGTTACATTATTCATCGCTAACAGCGTCTGCCCAATCACGGATGCCCTTAGCCTCAAAGCAGGCTCAACAACAGCGCTACAGTGATATCTCATCAGCTGTTAGCATGAGTAACAACAATACGGAAACAAACAACAACAAAAAAATGTAATTAAACAAAACAAAAAGGGGATTTATTACAACTGACATCAACTGACCCCCGCTCCAATGTGACATTATGAAATAAGTGAAGTGTTTTTGGGATGAATGCCAGTATGACATAAAACAGAGACACCTGTTGTCCAGCAGAAAAAGAGAAACGACACTGCATAGGGCGGGGCGATTCGTTGAAATTCCATTACAATTTCCATTTTGGCTTCCCACGATTATGAAAACAAGATAATCGACATTAAACGATCATTGTGCCATATGCTTTGCTGGTGTGTTGCTCTCATTCTGTCCTGTGACGTAAATGTAGCCGTGCATGCGTGGGCTCTCTCCAGGTACTCCGGCTTCCTCCCACATACCAAAGACATGCAGGTTAGGTTAATTGGCGACTCTAAATCGCCCGTAGGTGTGGATGAGAGTGTGAATGGTTGTCTGTCTGTATGTGTTAGCCCTGTGATAGGCTGGTGACCTGTCCACGGTGAACCATGCCTCTCACCCAAAGTCAGCTGGGATAGGCCCCAGCACACCTGCGACCCCAGAGCAGGATAAGCAGTTGAAGATGACTGACTGACCGACTAAACCTCTGCTCCAGTAAAGGTAATATCAGCAAATACAGTGAACATGAGAGGAAACGTAAAGATTTACTTTGCAAGTCGATTTACAGTGTGTGGCCCTACATTTTCTGATTGCGCCCCTACAATTTTAAGGTAAGGGCCACTGTGCTCCTAGTAAAAGAAGTTAGTCTGGAGCCCTGTACATAGTATTATTACTTTGTTTTAATTTATTTTTTGTCAATCTGTAGGCTATTTAAACCTTAGTCATTTTGTTAAAAAGGAAAACCTGTTTAAAGTTCAATTAACAGCAAATTCTCAAATCAATGTATAATCGTTTTGAATAATCGTCAAAATGATTGTGATTATGCCATAATAGAGCAGCCCCAACATTGCATTTTCATGGATACTGGTAGGGCTGATTATGGCATAAATCATAATCACAATAATTTTTTGTCAATATTGAAATCACGATTATTCATCGACTTTGGAAACATCATGTATTCAGTGAACTTTGGTGAAAGGAAAGGGGTGTGCTGGATTCATAAGACAAGACAAAATGAGGGCATTGAAACCTCTAAAACTTCCTCCAGAACCCCTAAAACCTTCTACAGAGCCTCTGAAACATCTCCCAGAACCCCCCAAACCTTATCCTGCTGTCATAATTGGAGGCCAAAATTGTAATTGAAAATGAAATTCAGTTAATTAACCCAGCCCTAGATACTGGAATTTCTTAATGTAGTCGACGGATTAGATGACTTTTTTGACGTGTTAATGTGAAAACGATGCTGGTTTTGTGGGAGAAGGACTGTGTTGTTCTGAGAAAACTTTTTGTATGCACATCTTAATACATGTCTGGAGGGGATCTTTAAAGTAATACTCATTTTGGTGCGTGACTGCAGTAAACAGGCTGACCCATGGACAGCTCTGCTGCAGCGTCTCGTCAAGTTAAGGAGGGCTCCAGTCCTGTCTGGGTATTAGGAGAGGAGATGGGTGGGAGAGAGGTGGAGTGCTCAGGATTATGTGCTTAAAAGATTCTCTGCTCCACCTCCCCTTTAGCGCCAAGATATCAATACTGCAGGGCGTCGTGCTCATGCGCACACACACAGAGACGCGTGCACACACACACGTACACAAGCTGTTTACCAACACAAGGATTAGTTATGGATATACCTCACCATTGCTTTGGCAGACCAGACCCGGGCACATTGCAATAAACACAGCTCCCACAGAGGTCATAAAATCTGCAAAGCTATGAAACATGATTGTCTTCTGAAGTATGAACAAACAAAAAAAGTTCTTTGGGGAGAAAATAGCACAGAACACTGGAGCTAAGTCTGCACCGCACCAGAGACTAGAGGTCGCCAGAGTTGTCTGTTTGGCTCATTACTCGGTTCGGTTATCGGCAGAACTGGGCTCGGAGAGTGGCTGAAGGCCGCACAGCCTCCGGCGGTCATGCAGGGACATACATCCATACACAAAGTAATATTATTCCGCACCTGAGATTATTAATGATAAAACAAAATTGAATGTTATATAAAACAGCTTTATTCGTAAATCATGAGCATAAGCTTTGGTTACAGTCTGACATTATTAATACATTCGACTGCAGATGCTGCACTGATGCTGTGGACAGTTCTTTTAGCACGACCCGATCCATTTCATTCTCTAAATAATATCTAACATCTAATAATATATAATATAATGTTATATAATATATAACATCTTACACTTCACCCATTCTGTGTTAAAAAGTGCCAAAACTAGAAAAATAAAAAGTGCACCAAAAAAACCCCAACAACAACAACTCGCAATTCCAGAAGCAGAGGTCCTTGCATCTGTGAAGGCTTCCATAAAACGTGTCATTGGATGATTAAGTGCTGCATCAGTAGTAAACGTGCACTGTAGTAGCTGCAGGATCCGGTGTCTCGCTCCCGTGAGAGAACAAATGAATAATCGAAACGAGCGCGTGCGATTGACGCGGATGCCATACCTCTGCTCACACTCATAAAAGCCAGCTGGTATTTAGACAGAAAACAAGCAGCTTCATTTATGTTTCGGCGGTAATTGTGCTCAACAAACATCTCCTCGGGCTAAAATAAGTTTTTACCGACTTTACACTTCAAAGTGGAGAGATGGGCAGAGCGGAGTTAGAACAGGCAGAGCTGCGGGGCTAAAGCTCCAACACACTCTTCATGGCTGATCAGACGCTGCCTGCCTGTGTGTGTGTGTGTGTGTGTGTGTGGGCACTGGTGGTGGTTATATCTCTGCTTATGAAGAGAACTGTCCTCACAAGTTTGCACGAGTGAGGAAGCCCGACGGGGTGGCGCCATTTTGTCGTGACGTGATAATATTAATCATCCAGTTTGTAAAAATGACCCTGCTGTGCTCACATGGCTGTACTCAGAGGCGCGGCGTCCATTTATCAGGTTTTAGTGAAAAAAATGTTGTAGCATGGGAAAATGTTGTCATGCAGAGATCGTCCCTTCTGTGTGAGTGCGTCCTGTTTCATTTTACTACAGAGGTCAGTGCAGATGTGATGTGATGAACTCACTGTACTCCGCTGAGGGTTACGGGTGATGGGAAAAGTGGATGGGAGTGTGTGTGTGTGTGTGTGTGTGCGTTGGGGGAAGGAGAGGAGAGGAAGGCAAGGTCAACAACAGGTACCGGGTGTTATTTACTGTCATAAAACAGCAAGATTTATTTGACAGGCAATTTAACTATGGGTGCATGGACGGGTAATACACTCAGTGTGCTAAATCACACTTATTCAGGTGCGAGGGGATGGACGGAAAACATGGTTGGGGGGTTTGACCCCCATCAGAGGAGTGTTACTACACTGCTAGCACTGCTGAACCAACACTTTGTGTCCACAACAAATTGGTGGTATATTAGTGAAAGTACAGTGTGTTAGTGCAGTGGTTCTCAACGTGGGGTCCAGGGACCCCTGGGGGTCTTTGAGAGGATTCAAGGGGGTCCCCAACTTTTTCTTGAAATTTTACCACTTTTTTCTAGATTTTTTTTAAAATGACTTTTCTCTAGAAATTATATGAATTTGGCCAGAAATATTAAAAACTTTTTCCATAAATCCTATAAAATCTTTCCAAAAATTCACACCTTTGGCCCTAATTTAAATGTACATTGACTAAGAAAGTAATGTTATTCAGTCTCATGACAAATATTTGTGTATTTCTGGTGTTGGTTTCAACATTTTGACAAATGGGGGTCCATGGTCTCATTTGGATCAGTTTAGGGGTCCTTCATGTAAAAAAGTTTGAGAACCACTGTGTTAGTGGACTGCTCAAAAACTGAACCATGATGAGTCAATCTGGCACCAGTATGGCCTGTTGATATATCCTTTTTAAATTCATACTTAAACTCCAATAATTCAGTAGTTTCTCCCCAGCCCAGTGGGCACATGTGATTGGATTGAATAATTACACAATTAAAATGTGAAGGACTACAAACCTCCCTTTGGGTTCAAATGGAACAAAAATATATTCCTGATGAACGATGAAAGTTTTTTATGTTTCGTCGATTCCTTTCCAGTTAATTAGGAGCAGTCTAACCCTGACCTGGACTTGACTAAGCCTGAGATGGGGAACTCTGAGTTTGTGCCTCCAAAGCAGTCCATTAGCGATAGGTTAATCAACTCTTCGCAGCACGTGCGTGATGAAAACAGCTCAAGATGCCACGATTCACCATGGCAACGGGTAAACAAAGGGCAGAGCTTCCATTTTGATGGAAATATAAATGCATGCCAGTGCTGAGCAGTGCTGGAGAGGAGACCGGAGTCGATAAATGAGCACTGTTACATTTTATCCAGTGTGGTCCACTCATTCATCACTCAGCACACTTGAATCGCTGGAAGCCCACCATAGGATACATTTGACTTCATATGTGTTCAGCTGGATCCCGATGGGGACAAAAACTGAAAATGAACATGTGGATCAAAATCAGAAAAACCCATGAGTGTAAAGTCTGACCCAGTCATAGCTGTGCAACAGTCATCCTCATTCAGACACATTCACAGCATGTCCGACATGGAATGCTCTCTGTGAAAGGAGTGTTCCATCAGTGTGACCAATCACCACGTGAAGATGATTGTTCTGTCAACAGTGTCTCATGTGTCTAAAGCTTCATTAGGATTTACTTTGTGTAAACAGTAATCTCTACATTAATGTACGCTCAATGTTTCAGTGCAGGCTGGTTGACAAGCTGACAGCTGCCTTAATGTGATTAGCATCCCAGTGTTATAAATAGGACAGTGTATAGATGTTATTTTGAGCCGGGGGTGAATCCTGCCGTCTCCGTCCTTATGCTAATGACAGACTGATTATAAAGGCGCTCATGTTAAAAATAGTCCTCAGGCACAAGCTAATATATAACTATTGAAATATATTTTGAGTGAAGGAGTGAAGAGAGCGTCAGACTGCCCCGTCAGGCTCAGGGGGGAACGGAGAAGTCAGAGACAAAATCAGGGTTTGTTGAAGCAAATCTGCCAGTGAGCAGGTCAGGCCCACAGAGTCAGCCACCACAGTCAGTGACCAGGAGGCGAAGTTACCGCTCGGTCTGGAATAGGAAACACCCAGAGTGTCGCTCAGCTCGGGGATGAGAAACTCAAAGGTTTCAAGTAACCCTGCTTTCTGAGAGAGGGCTGTGATCATCTTAAGATGCGAGTCAGAGATGATCAAATCAGAGATTTGGCGCGTGGCCATGGAGAATCACAGTCATCCAAAGAATCCTAAAGTTTTGGTGACCCCCCTGACTTTCTCTCTCATGCCATCGGCAGGCCGATACGACGCATCTCACGATTTAGCGAGCCGAAATTGCCCTGAATTTCATCAAGCACACTCCCAAAACATTTCAGTCCTGGACACCATCCACCTGTCTCCATGTGATCTCCCCTTGCACGGCACTCAGGTCAAACTATCAGCATTTGATTTGAATGACCCCGCGGCCCTTTCCTCCAGCACCAAGCTGAGGACAAAACTGTTACCTGTACAGCATTGAATTCTAAAAAAAAAAGATGAATCAAAATTACCTAGTCTTGTAAATCACTTACCACATTTTTGAATTGTAAGCTCTTAGTTACAGGTCTAAAGTGCTTTTAACAATTTGCCCCCCTCATATCTGTTGTAATGCTCCCTGTTTTGCTACAAAAATGAGTAATATTTTCTATGAATATCAACACGATGACAGTAAGGATGGACTCTATAGCTCATGGGAAGAACAGATTGAGCATGCAGGATGTGTTATGATTGTGTTGCTTAACGCTCAGTGGAAACTAACCGAAAAATATCAATTTTCCCTTTTTTTCCCCTCTCTCTCATTTCTCAAAGTGATTGTTCCCAATTGCCAAAAGTGTCACAGATGCAACTTGTGTATGCACACATAGCGTTCATGTACGATGCCCCGGGTGCCTTATTATATTTAGGGCAGTTCATAAGTCGATGATTTGTTTCCAAGCTGTGAGCCGAAGACGCTCCATCCCTCCTGGGCATCCCGCTCCATTAACAAAATAGGCAATGCGAGGTATCTTCCTGAGGATAAAGTGAAATCAGGTGGTATTCAAAGCAGATTATCTTCCCCGGAGCAGCGGTTCACCTCGCTTACCTAAAGGGCTCAGACGTCTGATTCTAGTGGGAGCAGAGATCTACTGTAGCTGCGAGAGATTAGAAAATTCTTCATCGTTAATGCACCAGGGAGCTTTAAAGAGGAGGTAAGGCAGGGATGCTCCCGCTCACCACCACTCCTCTTCACAGACTCTTCCGTCATGTCTGAGAGCGTCCGTGTCACAGTGTAACACAATATTCTGGTGCAGGTATAGAGCTGCAGCAGCTTTGGGTTCATTCGGAGAGAGATTCACTCCCGGTGTTTCCATTCATCCCTGTAATACAGTATGAAATGAAATACAGAGAGTCCTCGAGTGCAGCATTTAGTTCAGCTTGCTTCCTTGAAAAGTATCTATCTTCATTTTTTTTTTTTTTGTTGGAAAACAGCCCGAGTAAAAATAAGGCAGAAATGAACAGCTTACCACAGCATGACAAAGAAGGCAGTGAGTTCTCTGATTGCCAAACAAAGCCAATTCTGGTATTCTACTGTGGGTTTTGTGCACGACATAATATAAAATCCATCGATAAATTGAGACAGGTGTGTCAAATCAAATCAGAGTTCTTCACAGTTTCCCGATTGGCCAGTAGGTTTCCATGGTGTCCAGGTTATAGCTATGTCCCATTTCATCTACTACTGTACCTACTTTTAAGTCCATATTTAGACTGTTCCATTTCCAGAGAATGTGGAAGTTGAGCTCAGGCTGCTTCTGGGGCTGCAACCAAATGTTATTTTCATTATCAATTAATCAGACAATTATTTTCTTGAGCGGATTGGCAGAATCCTGGGAAATGTCAGCAGATGTCATGTTTTGCCTGACTGGCAATCTGATACTGTCTAAAAGTGGCAGAACGTTGCTCTGAGGAAGCTTTAAAAGACACTGTTTGACATTCTTAGCCACCGAAAGAGGCAGCTCTTGGAATGTAGTGCAGCTTGTGAGTCACCAATGGTATGCGTTAACACTGTCCTTGGGAAAGACACTGAACCTCAAATAACTGTGAAAATAAAAACACAAATAGAGTGCTTTAAATCAAAGCACTCTATACATGCAGCCATTTAGTGTCTGATCAGGAGCTAAAAATAACCTGTGGACCTTCAGTCAGGCTTTATTCTGTACTGCTTAACAGTTGCAAAATGCTGAGACTGACCACAACAACCTGTGTCTTCGATTCTCAGTGCTACTACAGTAGCTGGAGTCCAATTGGAAAGGACAAATTAAGTAATTTGTGCACTCAAGCCGTAGATCTGTGGGTAAAAATTGCCGCTCTCTGTGCACAGATTTATCCAAAAAAATGAACTCCAGATGCCTGCTGAGCCCGGTCGCTTTGATAGATTCAAGGAAAAAAACACTTTGAATCAATACACTTTTGATTTGGTGGCACAAAAGGCGACTGTGATTCAGCTTCGAGCGGGAAACAGACGAGGAAAGCAAAGTGGAGGCTGACACACGTTGATAGAGGCACTGTGCAACGCAGGTCTTCATATTTATGATTAATATATTAATAATTGATGTTGTCCGCAGGGTAGGGACCAGCTCAGTGTCTCTGGCAGTGTTGTCTCCCATAATGCATTCTGATTCACCACTTTTGCATGCTGGGCTGATTGCGAGGTGTGTCCTCTCAGACCCGGTCCACAGTTTGACAAGCTGTCAATGTCAGTGGAGAGGAAGCATGTCTCTGATGGCTGTACCTGTCTGTCAGTGTGTGTGTGTGTGTGTGTGTGTGTCTGTGCGTCTGTCAGTGTGTCTGTACGTGTGTGAAAGACAGAGAGGGTCTGAGAAAAGCTGACTTTGAAATGTTGTGTTTTTTGTCAGCGCTCTCCCTGAATGCCATTTGTGAGTGAATTATAATCTGTTTAGGACGCCAGGAAAATACATCTTTTCACAAAGGCTTGTTTGTCATTTTGCACTTGAGAAAATGTCAGATTTTTCAATTACCCTCTACTAGTCAGAATGGCAGAGTTGTTTATGAGCACATAAAATAGATACAGAATAGAGTGAGCAGCGGTGGTCAAGCTGCAGAGGGAGCGAACAGGAGGAGCAACTGGTAGGAGCGGTGAGGGCGGGTCAATCACAGAAGTGTTCTGATTGCTTCTCAGAGGTTAGTACAAATAAAGCACATCTCTACATAGAAAATAGTTGTTTGCCACGATCGTAGGTTTCATGTAAATGCCATGTATTACAACTTCGGACTAATTTAAAGGGCCCATGTTATCCTGTTTTTCAGCAATTCCACACAGCTGTCAGAGGTCCAACAACACTGTATTCTAAATGTTTTGCCCCAAACCCATCCATGGTCCTGAATTTCAG
>JBCAUF010000028.1:23196616-23209549 GCA_038406115.1 Haemulon aurolineatum
TAAGAGAAAGTGCTTCTGAACAGAATTACATACCCCAGCTTTAAGTATTACTATGAACAGTAAACAAGTGGCAAAGCTACAAGCTCTTTGCAATTTGTGTGTCACTCGCCCATCCACACACTCACGCCCTCACTGATGGCAGCATGCCACCACGGAAGCCACTGCATGGCCTGAACATCGGGCCCAACTCGGTGGTTCAGCTTTTTGCTCGATGACACTTAAACCTGCCGTAAGGAGCAGTCAGGGATCAACCGGCGACCCTGCAATTATTAGGCGACCTGCTCTGAGCCCCAGCTGCCCCTTCAAGTGTTGCTGCATATTAAAAAGAATACTTCATAGATTGAATATTGCACTAAGAATTTGTTAGACTTACAGATAGTTAACAAATAAATATATATATATATATATATATATATATATATATTTCTTTTGTCATTCTTCTTCCCAATCAAAACATGGCTCCTGCATTATCCATGATGCTGTCAGCAGTGTAGTTTGGTTAACGATTCTGCTGTGTTTTGCTGGTAGCTGATGCAGCCTCGAGCCTCTAGCCTCGAGCAGAGATGTGGAGCACCCTGCGGAGGTCTGAAACGGTCACTCCACAGATTTTGTTCATTTTCATTTATGCAGTCTTCAGCCCCAACTTGAGGACATTGATCAGATTTCACACAGCCAAAACAGATTTTTCTTTTTCATGTATGCAGTAGTACTCCCCAAAATCTGGTGATATGAACTGATATGTAGTTCCACTTCAAGTAATTGTGGCTGGCATGGGGGTCCTCTCCTCTCTAAATTTTAAACAGTAAGGTCTAACGATCAGCTTGCTGGTCTTTGGTGCCCCTGACTCCTTCACTTCCCTGGCTGCTTCCTTCAAAAACACACTGGTAGAGAGCCAGTTAAATGAGATAGCAGGCAGGGACACACACACTGCACAATGGAGACCAGCAGCCACTGTACAAATTTTAACAGGCATACTTGACATACATGTGCATCTCCTCATAATTTTGTCTACCTCATCAGCAGCATGTCCCAAACTCAAGAAGCGCAGCTAGTTGACCTGATACAGTATGATAGGACACATTAAAGTGTACCACAGAGACTTGTTAGTTTGGATGTCATATGTTGGAACAGTGGTGATAAAATAGAGGGAGGGAAACAAACAAAAAGTTACTTTGATGAACAACGTTTTGTGTGGGCGATGTCTGTTGATTCTTGACATACACATAAAATATAGAACAGAATTACTTTTCCCTTAATTGACTGTATTCTCCGTTCCAGAGACAAATGCACCTTTGGCAAATACAATATTGAAAGTTTTTCACAATTTAGTTTTTGATGTTTTTTCCCCCCTCTTCTGCTCATGCCAACATCTTACTCATTCCAACTTAAATTTTAGTGCATCTCCACAGCCTGCACAAGAATTCCCCAAGGGCCTCTCATGTGCAAGAAGTAAACGCCCCTCTTCAATTAACCTGCTAGGAAAACAAATCATCTTCATACAGGTCTCTCTTTTTCCCTACCTTCCTATTCCACCACTGTAATTGGTTTTCTGTGTTCAAATACCAATAAAAGCCTTTGATACTGGTGCAAGATGCAGAAGACATACTATGCTTCAGTGCTTATGGAGCTGTGTCCTCAGTTGAAAGTTGGCCCGTGAACAAAAGGTAGTTGTGTAATGCAGACATGTGGAGTCTAAATTAAGACAGCCTCCCTTTTATGGGTAGAGGAGCCACTTAGTAGTCAATAAGACAGGCTGAACACAACCAAGTGTCATTACTTTGCAAAGTAAAGCCACTCTTTTCTAGGTCAGGACGCATGTTTTAAGGCTATGAGACAGCACAGATATCAAGGGCTTGTGGCCAGTCTCGTGTCTTCATCTCTTCCGCCATCCATTAACTTTGATGTGTCTACATGCTACAGTAGCATCAGTCTGTGTATCTCCATTCTCTGTCACTTTGTTGCCAGACCTGCTGCAGCCAAATTGGCCGACTACTCTGTGGCTTCTTTAATGAGGAGATCTCTCGCTGAAAGCTGACTGCCTCCCAGTAAGTGGCCTCCTAAATTATTCTGGAGGTTGTTAATCCAGAGGATCTTCTGCGGGTCAGTGGGAGAGCTTTCAGAGTTTGTTTGAGAAGCAGTTCAACAGCCTGTGGAAAGACGCATACTGGATGACGTGCTGTGCTTTAGCAAACAATAACATATCAAGACACACCTGAGAACATATCTTTTACTTATGCAGTGCAAAATAAATGATCTTTTATTCAGTCCTGACTCCTCCATTTGACAGTTATGACCGAAGATGACCCCTTAAAAGTGTCTGTTTTAAAGAGATGATTGTGACATTTTCAGGTGTCTGCATATATGTATGTGATCAGAGGATAATGAAATGAAACCTATTTTAAGTTTAAAGGCCCAGAACAAAATTTAAAAGGCCCCCCAGGCCACCTGACAGAGGACTTCTTTTGATCACTTGCAAAAAGACATGAAGGCTGAGGAAGCTGCTTTCAGGTTTGCCTGCCTGATGATCTGAGCTACAGTATGCTCCATACAGTGCAGAACTCAGCTATTGACATCCTGTATTTATTGATATGTTTAATAATGCGATGTATATGTACCTTTATTAAGTAGCACTGTAGTGTCTGTATGTAAATATAATCAATACAAGCAAACTTTAGCTTTAGAAACACATTTCAGAGGCTGCTCATATTGTGGCAGGAAGCACACTGCCACAATATAAGGCAGAAATGATTTAAGGTGAAATGAAGTGGAAATTATATCAAAACCTTTGCCAGGGAAGCATTTAGAACATTTAAATTAATGATGACTCTTGTAAATAACATTCCTCTAAAGTCACATTTTCATCAAGATGTGGCAATGTCAGTCTTTCAGTTGGTCCGTCACTTTGGCCCACACTGAAATATCTTATCAATGACTGGACGGATTGGCATGTCTGTATTATGCAGCGAAAGGGAATTTATTACAGTTCAACACTGCAACCAAAATGGCAGACATGGTCTACATATCTGCATGTAGCATTGTCATACTAAGCATGTTAGCATGCTGACTTTAGTGTGTACTGTACAGTGTTGGGAATATTACTTTAGAAATGTAATTGGTTACAATTACAAGTTACCCTGTTGAAAATGTAATAGTAGTGTAACTATTTCAATTACTTTTTTAAAGTAATGTAACTAATTACATTTGATTACATTTTAATTACTTTTCTTAATTTTGAATGAATGCTCTCAACTGTTAACCATTTTCATGTTTTAAGACCTGATCGTGTTAACCTGTGATGTGATAATTATTGTTGCAAAGCCTGGTTCAGGTTAAATAAGACATGAACGAATAAATACAGTCTCTGGTCCAAGCGCCGCACCACTGACAGGGCATCATGTTTCCATGACGACTGACCAGAAAAAAAGACGTGCATGGCGTGTTTACGTGACTCCAGATTGTTAAATGAGTCGATAAACTTTAAGAACAGAAACACACGTACTCATTACACAGGTACGCAGTTTGTTTGTAATGCTGCTCTTTTTGTTTAATAAACGGACCGTTCCGGTTGACTGTAGCCGCGCGAACGGAGCTAACGGGGCTAACTTGTTTCACAGCTAAACTCGCTCTGCGTGTGTGGACAGCGGTTGGGCTGCACAGTCATAGACACACTCAGCGATGCAGGGACAGAGGACAAGTAACGAGTGAGAAAAGGATGATACCATTTGCTCTACAGGGGTGTTTTCATTTTCGTCCTTTTGTCCTCCTGTAAGTAAGTTAGCACAGGAGCGAACTCATTAAATTTTTACTCGCACCTTGGAAGCCAGTTGAGTCTAGCGGCAGAATGGCACATGACCAGAGATAGCCAATCACAAGCGTCGGTATGATACTGTATCTAACTTGCGGCTTTAGAAAGAGGAAGATGAAAACGATTTGATAAACCCGAGCTTTTGTGGCGATTTTTCAAATGTAACTAAAATTGTAATCATGGAAATTTCCAAAAGCAACTGTAATTTAACTACACCGTTTCCCTCAGTAATGTAACAGATTACAATTACGTAGATTTTGTAATTAAATTACGTAACACCGTTACATGTAATTAGTTACTCCCCAATACTGGTACTGTATAGGAGCAGCAGCACTGAACTGCTGGTGTGGCTCTAGTTTTAGTCTTGATTGAACAGTGGTCACATTTGGTTATTAAGTGTCTTACATAGGCTACAGTGTAAAAAGTGGAGCTGTAATGATTCATTGACTATCAAAATAGTTGCAGATTGATTTGGAAGTTTTGACAAGTTATCCATGAATCGATTAATTGGTTTGAGTATTTTTTCCTTTTTTTAATCTTTGGGTTGTGGACAAAACGAGACAGGTGAGGACATCACCTTGGGCTTTGAGAAACACAGGTCAACATTTTCTGACATTTTATAGACCAAACAACTAATCAATTAAGAAAAGAAGCCACAGGTTAATTGACAATGAAAATAATCATTCTTTGCAGTCCTAATAAAAATTCTTCAAACTATCTTCATGGCCTTAAACAGATGCTTCGTATTAATATTATTTTCCTTTTTTTTTACAAGTAACTTTTTAATTTTCACCCCCTCAAACTCAAATAATTACTTTCATCAGAACTTTTCAGTTCTTTCTGAATCTCTTTACCTGTTACCTTGGTGTCCATTTCACCCTGAATGGACCTCTTATATGACTGCCAAGCATGCCATGCTTGTGGGTAAACACTCAGTAATATAAAATTTGTCTGTAAAAGTTAGATTATTCTGTTGGCAATAAGATCAGTCCTTAGTAAAGTGCTTCCTTTGGACAAATGGCTGTATTTCTGGAGCTGGGTTTAATATGATAAGGAGCAGCCTCTCAAGATCAATCATGTACTTCAACATTACAATTTAAACTCAGGAAGCAAGTCAATAAAAAGTGCTCCACAAACTATGCAAACTGTTTTTTAATTTTGATTAATAGAACATATTTTGGATAATGTTAAACTAACAGATGCACAGAATTGACTTTAACAGCATGAACTCATACCACAGTGGGCCAAAATAGCATAAGCACCATTACATGTGGTGTGCTGGACCATTGAATCCCAATTGATTAAAGGGCTATGAACCATCTGCCACCTTTTGAAGGCTGTACAAAGAGATTGATGATGTTTATCATGTTTCTATAAAACTCCAGAGGTGGCTTCAGAGCCAGCTCATAACTGGCCTGCAAATCGATATCTGTACGTCAGACAAGGCAAAGCTGATGGAGGCACGATTTCAGTCCAACATGTGCGTCTGTGTGTGTGTGGGCGTGCGTGTGCGTGTGTGTTTTGTGTGTGTACTTCGGCTATGGTCTGAAATTGAGGCATCTGCTACCAAGCACATCCATTCCAACTGTGGAAATGGGTTTCAAACAAACCAATAAGTTAGCCGAAAATGAACTAGCCCAACTGCAGGAACATTCAAAATAAAGAAAGAAGGAGGCATTCGCATGTGGCATCCACAGCTGGCAGCTTCATTCCGCTCGCAGAAGGTATCAAAAGCAAGTAAAATGGAGAACAATTTAAGGAAGACTTCCACATGGTAAAGATTGGCACAAACTTTAAGTGCACACACAGTGAATGACTCTGGAGCACTTTCATCCTGAATTTATTTCGACTAATTCTAATCACTTAGTGAACTGTTCTCTCCTCATCAGCACACAATTTATCCCCATTAAATCTGCACCATTTAATGCAGATAAAGCCCTTTAATTTTACTTGCAGTGAATCATTGTTGATTACTTTAAAACCCCCGCATTAGATAAGAAGCACACTTACCGTCTCAAAATATACATACTATAAATCTTGTCCTTATCCATTGGTCTTATCTGTCTTATTTATCGAATCTTTATCTCCCTTATCCTCGCCTCTTATAAACTACCACTACTAAACTAATTAATTAAATCATTTCTCAGTAGCTACGAATGTGCAAGAAGTATTAGAAATTGACTAGAGACAAAGGACGAACCAAAGTGATCCAGGCTGCACTTTGACTCCCCGCTAATGTCATCTTCAAACATCTTAACAGATGCTCTGATTGGAAATTGTTTTGCACACATAACAAATTGTTTTTAATTAAAAGATTTGATGATACCAAATGGATATCAATTTAGAATCATCACTTGTTGGTGCATATGGAGAATAACTTCCTACCTCAGCTAGAATTAGAGATTGAGAACACTGCACACCAACCTCACTGAAAGTTAACACTATTGAAGATGCATTTTAGGAGGAAAGGAAGAAATGACACGTATGACATTGAAAAAAGTGAAGGGCAAAAACTGCCCATAGGGACAGCAGAATTTCATTTAGATTAATCCTCTGAATATAAAATTCTTGATTAGTAGAAGTGGAATAATCTTCTATCGAAATATGTGATCAAAGTGCAGCTTTAATATGTTGTTTGAAATGTCGTACGCGAGAAAATGGATTAGATCCTTCATCAGACAGCTCTACCTCGAGATTTCCGGACCAATCTAAGGCTTTCAGTTTATGAAACTGACCCTTCCCTTGATGGATGAAATCCATCCTTGATAAAGAGATTATGTATGTGGCATCAGATTTTCTGCCTCTCAAACGCAAAGCAATCTCTTGTAGCCTCCACTCCAGTCCCTATTTAGACTGAATGTCTCTGTACACCAATCAATCAGAGCATTGCACAGTGATTTGGATATGCATTACTCTCTTGAAACTGCTGAGGCCTCGTGCTGGAAAAAAAATGGTGACCTTTCTATAGGATCCAAATGCTGTATGAAGTTAACTACATGGAAATTAAAATAATGTCACCAAGGGAATAATAAGTAAGTGATGCCACATTTATCCACTCTGTCATCCAGTTTCATGAAAAAAATAAACAAATAAAAAACGGCCTCAGTTTTTCATTACAAACACAACTACACAATCGGTTGTTCAAAGAAATATAATTACCAAGGCAAGCTGTTTCTTTTTCCAAAATAATAATGTAGGCAGTGGATCACAGAGCAGCATGATCAGACATCATGACTTCTCACGTTTAAGAAGACATAATGCTCTCCACTTCTAGTCCTCAGATGAAATGTCAAAGTTGCGAAGCTCTGCAAACTTTTCTGAAGTAGTGTGTGACTGTTTTCTAACTCGGGACTGATGGCGACGCACCGATCCAAAGTGACACGGCTCATTTCACTCAAGACAAGCGTATGGATTTAGAGCAGGGCGCCGAGTGTCCCAAAAAGTTTGAAAGTGCACCTGAAAGACAGACCACTATCAAGGCTTACGAAGGTGGAACTGCCCTTGTTCCAGAGCTAATTTTATCAGATGTACCACCATGGTCGGGAAGCATTCTATTTTATTTGCCGGGCAAATGTGCCACCCGTGAGGCAGACAAATGAGTGCAATGCACTTTGTGGAGAACAACATCATTGACCCTGTGCTCCCTCACAGCTATAGATTTTCCTCTGATGCGAGGTCTATATCCACGAGGGCACAAACAAGGCCTTCCCAATGATTAATTTAAGCACTTTTGTACCCTTTTAGGTATTAATCTATTGGGGCACTTTGCCAGATTATTTCATATGTCAGAAAACCACCATGTTGTTGTGCTTCCCTCCAAATTTGAGACATGCTATCTATTATTTACAAAATCCAGCAGTGTTTTTCCTGTGTGGTTACTGTGTGCAAGACAAAAAAAATTTTCTGAACGAAATCGGCTTCATCCCTGTTGTGCGTGTTCCAACACTATGTCTTTGGGATGGATTTCTGCGAGACAGGAACACCATCAGGTGAAGAAATAAAACTCAGAAGCTACAATGTGTAATATAAAGGCAGCACACAGAGGAGCTGGCTCCAGTAATGGTTCATGCTGACACACACAAGCAGGGGATGGTCACTTAAAAGTTCAGCCCTGTGGCAGTTTGCAAAAAAATGATGTCGAGCTGCTCGGTTATGAAGTCGCTCATTGCTGTTCTCGGGTTCAATAAAACTGGAAACAGCTTGAGAGAAATACATGTTTAGTGCGAGGCTTATTACATACACATATCTGATGTAACTATTTAGAACGTTGATATGCCATCTTATGGTACATATCACATGATAGGATACAACATGATAGTACAGATGTAACGATTAGTTGAACAATTAGATCACTGAAAGATGAGTCGGCCTATTTTGATCATCTAGTTGTTTTTAGTCTCGTTCTAAAAGATAAAAACCAACATCTTGTACTTGTACAAATTTTATCCAGTGTCATTTCCCCTACACGACATGATATGAAATATGATTTATAGAAAGACATTTTCAGATCAGTGTTGATGAACTGTTCTATCTTTATATTCACACTCTTCCACCGATGCAAAGCTGTCTCTCTCTGCTACCAAAACTGTTGGACTGACTGGACTAATCCATTAAGTGCTGTGTAATGATTCATTCATTTTAGAAACATCTTAAAGCAATAAACAGAGTCACATAGCATGAAGCACATTATGTTGTACAAACCCCAAGGTAACCTTGCTTTTGCCCCCACATCACTTACAATGAGCAATACGTTTACTAAAGGCCCAACATGTAGCTGTGAAGCTCTTAATATTTTTCCCCTGACACTAGCTCAGTGTTTTTCACTCTGCCTTATCTAACCTTATCTCAAAACACAGTTGCTGCTTATTCCCACATTTTCTACTTTTTAGTAAATAATAATGACTGCATATTATGCGCATAAATATTTCACAAACAAATCAATCTAGGGTCCGGGATGGTTGGAAAATGCCCTGACCCAGCGGATGAACCCACAGGAGCTGCGAAATGTTTTAAAATGATAATTTCAGGCAGTGCAACAGCTGTCTCGGTGCAGAACTCTTAAAGAGGTGATACTCCACGCGATGTTGAGCATGACCTGCAAGCCAGAAACAGATTATAATATTTTCAGAGAGTCAAATTACCTGGAATAACTAAGGGAAATTGCCAGTTTTTTATATGGAACCCATGAGGTAAAAATGTAGACCTTCCACCAGGGCAGCAACATAGTTAAGCTCAGTCCCTTCAAAAAGACAAGAAAAAGTCAGGTCATTTAGTATTCAAGTTCAATTCTAGGGAAACAGAAAGCTGTTAAGTGTTTAAACAGCATGTACACGAATGTGGAGTACACACTGTATATATGGAGATGAAATATCCACTCTATTGCATATGTCCATGTAATGCAGATGTACTTGACCATAATCCATATACCACAATGTATGATAGTGCGCACTCGCCAGTTCCCAGCCCTGTAATTAAAGCTTTATGGCCATGATAGCTTTGACCCCCCCACAGAAGCCAAGAGTGCTGTCTCCACTTGACAGCTATAAATTTAGCGCAGAGTCAAAAGGGTCACTGTCAACAGTCTGCTTTTCATGGTTCTCATTATTCTCAATGCCAAGTAGGGGACACTGGACAGCTAGTAGAAGGTTAAATGTCTACAACCTCAATATTCATGCCATCAAGCCCCGATACTGAGATTAGACTCGTCCTGAACGAGCCGTGCTGCTGTATTTTGGCAAGATTGAGGAGAATGCCATTCAGCTGCAGCGGCTCCAGGAGCACGCTGCTGTTTCATTTTGAATGTTTAACACAATGTTGTCTGAGATAAGTGGGCCATGTGTCATAATTATCCCCTCCCAGTGAGCATACTATTAAAGGCGTCACATTGGGGGTTTTTTTTGTGCGTGTTTTTTCTCCTGAAAAGAACAAATAAAAATGATAGAATATTATTCTGTCTTTCCAAAAGTCTGGAGTGCCGGGCGGCTCGGCCACTTTCTCAGATGAAAAGCTAGGGTAAAATCTGTTCTTACTTAGTTTTCCTTAAATATTTGTAGCGCAGCCAAGCTGTTTGTTTGATACGTCCTCGCCTCATAAAACACGTACACGTGCTGTTTCCTCACTCCATCCATCGCAAATTACTTCACTTTGATCGCTGATTCTTTGATGTTGAATGTCAAAAATGCATAATGCAAATTATGAGAGTAAAATATCACACAGTAAAAAGTGCTGAGTATCATTTTGTTTGTGTGTTATGTTGGTTTGGTGTTTAATTGAAGAAGTGCAAACAAACAATTCAATCAATGAAGAAAAAACTGAAAGTATTTGCAAGGTTGACAGACTTTTTATGTCCCCACGTGTAGAGAGGAACTCGGGATCACATTGGCAGAGAAGAGTATTGATTGGCCAATTACCAGCATTGGCAGCATGGTGTCTCCGTTGTTGCCATGGATACCTAACAGAAAGCAGATATTGGGTTTGAATCTAACTTGCAAAGATGTTTTTCCAAAGCAAAACATAGGCTTTCACATTGATTGCTTGTTGGTGGGTTGGCATGCTTGTGGGAAGGTAAGAAGAATGCCTCAAAGACTGATTGAAAAAGCACCCGATCAACCATATTATCAGGGAACAAAGGCAAGACAAGGACACACGCTGTTCGCCGTGATAAGACAAACAAATGTTTGGAAGTTTGCTTTCATACTGTACTGAAATGAGTGATGGCTCAACATGTGCCGTCGGCCGTCGAACCTTAATCCTGCTGTTCTGTGAACACTAACATAAGAGAAGAAAAGAAAAATGAATATCTGACACTTGACCAAACCTGAGCTTTCTGACAAATAAATTAAATCACCGCATTTAATTATCTGTACAGCAGTAGCTATTAAAGATTTCCATAATACTTATCTCTGGCACTTTTGTACGGTTTCATATCAACCAGTACTAAAGGTGAGATGAGTGGTAAACCAACACCCATTTTTCCATGTGGCAAAATGTCACATATACAAAGTGTGTGTGGTGTGCGTGATCATACTTCTGCGACCTGTCTATTGGCTTGCTTGGTGAAGTTCTGCAAGCTTAGCACTCCTCCATCTGCCGTCTCAGTCAAATGGTGACAGGTGCTGATTAGGTGTCAATTAAAGCAGTACTCGCACTGGTTGCAAACGGATCTCCATGCAGACAGAAGACAGATGCACGCTGACAAATGAGGCCTAGCTTTGGTGAGACATGGTGCAATATGTGCGGCCTGGAAAGTGATTACCTGCACTTGGGCTAAAAATTTATTAGACCCATGTAAACGTCGACGTGACCTTTCTGAATTGGCCCGGTGTAGGTCTAAATCAGATTTGGGAGGCGGCTAAAATTGTTGCCTCGAAATAAAATGACACCAGTGTAATCCCCTCGCTGTTCGACGAGCCTGCAGACAAGGCGAGACATGTGGGCATGCAAAATCTTTGTTGCGAGAGAAAACAGGAAAAATTGGAATTAGATTCAAGATTGAGCTTAAACTAATTATACTCCGGGGTGGCTGTTAATTTCTGGTCGGGAGCCACCTGGCAACAGTAAATCACTTCAGGAGCCACCCATAATTGTCTGGCGGGAGTGCGATACTTTCCCATATCCAATATTATTTGCCCCACTTCCACACCTGTCAATTACAATTTGAAAGGAATATTTCCCCCAAATTGTGCTCAGATTCAGTCGCTGAGTATCATCTGTCACCTGCCACACCTATTCTGATCCTCTTCTTCCCATTTATCAAGTGAATGAAAAACTAAATTGGAGTAAAGTGAAACATTGGCATGGCTCCGTTGATGATTTAATGGGTTGAAAATAGTCCTAATAGAAGTATCTCTCTCCTTTACACACACACACACGTCTGCCTTGTTGGGCCCCTTCTTCCCCCTCGGTTGGGGTTTTGGTCAGTGATCCTGACAGTGGCCCCAGCTCACCTTCTCCATGCTGCTTTTAGATTGAGCTTGAACCTCTCTGCTCTCTTCACTTCACTGGGTTGAACATTAGCCACCTGTGCTTGTCAGGTGAGCTAGCTTAAGCCACTTGGTGGGGCCGTCATGTTGGCTCACATTTCTCTGCTCTATTTCTGATATTCTCCACAGAGTCAGCCCCCCCCCCCCTCACGCGTCTCTCAGGACACGTCTTCTCTGGCTCTGAGGGAGCATCTGGTGTCTTTTCACGTGTCTGGTGCAGAGCGACTGACGAGTTTTTGTCACTAAGTATCAGTGTCAGCGATGTCCGCTCTTGGCCTGAAAAAACCTCTGAAAATCAGACAGTGGGCATGTTTAGAGGCTTTGTTAAAGAACCTCGCTGTGAAGGTGAAAAAGACAACCCCAGTGAAGTTAGAGTACAGAATCCAGGCGTTGTGTACCTGACTGAAACAAGCAATTAAAAACTTCAGCGTGTCTATCAATCGAGGGAGGATTCCCTCCTGAGTAACCTTGGACATCCCCCACGAGGAAGATTCTTTTCTCTCAGTCCTGAAATGACTAGTTTTAAGAGCCGCTGTGAGACCCGTGAACTGAATCTAGTGATTAAAAATGACGCACAGAGGAAAGGTCATGAAAGAGAAAGCTTTCAACAAAAGAAAAAGGCCCTTGAAAGACAGGAAATATTATATGAACTAGTGAGCAGTGTGATTCATTTGATTAAAAAAGACCGGGCTTCAGACGTGTGCCCTGGAGTCCTCAGCCGGAGGCTGAAAAGCAGGAATGTACACGCACAGAAAAGCATTTGTTGCTTTAGCCTCCTGATTTCATGTTCAACAACACACTCCGTGCACTTAGGGGAGCTCTGGCCGTGTGCTCAGCGGCTTATTGTAAATATGGACCACATGTGCAACCACAACAAATATGACACTCTTAACCTTGTAAATGTAATGCAAAATGCATGCAATTGAGATACGGATTTTTTTCATTTTATGATTTCATGATTATTCAAAACGATTATTCATTCATTTGAGAATTTGCTTTTATTGAACTTTAAACAGGTTTTCCTTTTTAACACAATGACAAAGGTTTAAATAGCCTACAGTTTGACAAAAAATTAGTGGTGGCCATCGATTAAATTTTTTAATCGCGATTAATCGCATGATTTACGTAGTTAATCGCACGATTAAT
>JBCAUF010000028.1:23265047-23281844 GCA_038406115.1 Haemulon aurolineatum
AAGGCAGTTGTTTTCCTCTTATATATCAGAAGAGAAGTGAAACGAAATAAAACAGCTTTATAAAACAGCAGATGGTGCTGGTTACTGATAAGGAAAGGTTTAGTGTTTAGTGGTGTTTTTATAGGCCATCATTCCTCAATGAAGCTGCGAGTGTTGTGTTTCACTCTAAATTACAGTTTTATCACTGAAGCTTTTGATGAGGGTAAAGTAAAGCATATTTCATTTGTAAAATAGCACCTGCAGTCTTATTTAGGCTATTACCTAAATAAACTATGTCCCTGGGAATCACATTAGAGGTGACAGTTCTTGAATGTCATTTGCCGCAGAGCTGCATGAAAGAAAAATCAATCCGTTATGCAACCTGGCATAGTATCACTGCATAGGCTGATATGGGGGCGAGAGTAACCTAGAGGTAAGAGAAGGGGGCTTGAGAATGAAAAAGGTCGATGCACTACCGATGGCACTGCGGCTGGTGGCTGTTTTCACTGTTCATTCTTGTTCAGTGTGGATTCGAGGAGGACAACTGTGAACGACTGCTAGTCTGTTAGATCTATTCAAATAATGACATGAAATGAAGATGATGTCAAGGCCATAACCAGTTTCTACGAGTTGTATTTGCACTTGCATTTTACATTGTAACCTTTAACAAAGCCAAAAAGAACTTGCACGTGGCAGGCTGCATTTATATGCTTTAAAACTCAGAAGCTTTGAGTGAATGTTGAGTGAGGATTTTGCCATCTGTCCGTGAGGCTGTGAGGCTTTAGGAGTGTAGGCAAAATTTAGGATCCTTATATTTATCTCTTATTTTTGCAACAAAATATGTCATCTGTAATGCTAGTTTAATAGAACTTGCATTATTCTAAAGATTGCCAAATTTAAATGACAACGATGGTCTGTTTTAGCTGTTATTAACAGTAGAGAGGATCATTTGGGCTCATTTTCTCCACAGATAATTCCATGTAGGCAAGAAAAGGATTTGTAAGACGGAGTGCACACATTTTCATTAGTGTGCAGGACATGAGATGAAGCTCTTTTAAATTTCTGCTGCATGTACTGTATGCATCTTAGATAGTAACTGAGACGTCACATGTTCCACCAATATACATCTGTGGCAGGTATTGGAAAAAACTGTTTTGTCTGAACAGGAAATGAGTTCTGCAGTGTGTCCATGTTGTTGGATTTGCTCATGAGTTGCCACAAAGACTTACAATAGCAGGTATTACAGATGAGGCACTCTAATATGACAGGCTGGTTTGTGACAGGGAAGCCAGCTCCACTATGTAAGTCGCAAAATTTGTTCTTGTTAGTAACACTGAAAACAACAAACTGTACTAAATTTAGTTTAAAACCACTGGATGCAAAGTTTTGCAGGTTTTTGTACTGTCAATGACTGTCATCAAGCTACTTGGTTAATCCACATGTACAGTACCTGCACAGGTCAAACACATTCTAAGCCTTTAAAAAGGCTCAAAATCAAAGACAATCCATCATACTCCTCTCAGCTTTCAGTGTTAATCAGAGAAGGAAACCAAGCGTGAACCATGCCCAGACCGCTTGCTTGTTCGGCTTTTTTGATCACCCTAGTAGTTCATTAACTACTGCACTTCATCAGCAAGCATCAGCTCACTTTTATAGATCCGTCAGATACTGTTTGATTGGTTTTGATTGTTTTGCTTCAGTTAGTCCCCACATGGCACCTTCTGCCTTTGTTTCTCCTTTTGCTGATTCATGTTCGGCAGATAGGAAGTACTTAAATTGCCTTTATTTCAGTCCAGGTGCAGGATGCTGTCATTTTTAATGTGCAAAATATCTCATCTTCAACTTTGTAGTTAATTGATCTAATCAAACTTTCCGTCAGTAATGATTCTTAGACTCTACACACTAATCAAAAGTTTTCTAATCAAACCCAATGAATTAAATAGACATAAAACACTGGAAAGTGTCATACAACTTGCCATACCAAGAAAAATTATGCTCCCACAAAACAGAAAAAAAGTATACATGATTGTGACCAGAACATCTTGTTATCTGGTGCACATATAGATCGATAGACACCCCCCTTATTCACTCATACATTTTTTACATGCTACATGTTTTTGTACATTGTACCAGACACAAAGTCAGGTACAGACTGCTTTGTCATGGTGTATTTGTGGTGAACTCATATGCTATGATTACTTGTGTCCATCATTGTGTCCATGCTGTCATGTTGAGTTGAGTTGAGTTGATCAGCTGTAAATTGGTCACTTAGTTTGAAAATTTTATTTAGCTGCAAATTAATTCAAGTGTTCTTAATAAAAGCCCACAAGATCTACTATCACTACGATCACTATTTAGACCAGTGGATCCACTCTGATGAACGAGCTTTATTATCACAATACTGCATCAGCATTCAAACTGTAACACATGTGAAGAGAGAAGAGAAGAGGAAGAGATGTAGTGAAATGGAAACTATGCAATGTTTAAACTGCAAGTATCTTCAAACTGTTCAGTGCCACAGAACACGACACTGAAGGATTCCTGGGGTGGGTAAAACCTCGATAAAAGCTACCTTTATATCTCACAGATCCCAGTACCTTCACAGTATCTCTTCTGCAAGGTTTTGAGAGAAGCCAGAAGCATGACAGAAGCCACGGGGTTAATGGTGAACACGCTGCTGTCAAGGCTCCTCTCTGAGCGTGTGGAAGTGCCGGTGTATTTACAGAGGTACACGACACACAGGCCGACGAGTTGGTTTATTTACTCCTGTGGAGAGGACAGGCTTCTTGTAAATTCTTACAGCTTTTGTTTAAATGTTAATAAGCACAGAGATCGGTTCAATATTGTTATTTGCAACAGGCTTGAAAATTACATGCTGCAATAAAAGGATGGTAATATACTGACTTCTATGTACCTTTAAAGGCAGACCTATCATTCCAGTGGGAGAGATTTGGACATTAAATATGTTAACAGCTACTGTCTTAATTTGAGGTATTATTAGATTATATCAGAGAGTCTTCTTAATGTTTGCACATTCATATCAATAAAAACATTGAGTCAGTTATTGACATAACACGGTCTTTGTTTTATAAGTACAGAGCGGATTAAAAGCCAGCAGACACTGCTGATTTAATTCACTTGAGTTGAAGGTAACGAAAAGAAAATCTATTGAATATACTGTATATTCATGAGCAAGTAAAAAGAGGGTTTTTACTAATGTGTCAAAATGTGTTCATATTGTTTATATGAACTCAGGTTGTTCTAGTTCAGTCGTGACAGACAAAAAAATCATCTGTTTGCACGTGACCGTCTCCCGCCTTTGTTATTTTCTGTAAATGACTGATGAATAATGAAAATGATAAATGCATGCACATTTGCAGCACAGTGTGTCTGTGCAAAAATGTGTTGGAGGTGACATGCTGCTAATGAAGGGAGGTGGTGAATGTGACGATGCTCTGCGACTTGCAGCTGCGTGAGCTTCTTGTTACACCGCAGAGCAGACGGCCAAGAAGGGCACACCTGCTGCCTGCTGCCTTTGTGCTTCACCTGAATCCATCACTGTAATTTGCAAGATCAGTCCGGCTAACATTTAAGGTTTTTATCAGAGTAGATGTGTGGCTGGAAAACATTTGTTTTGGTTTCTTTGTTCCACACAGCTGTGTCAGCAGGGAGCCCACACACATCTTAACTGCCTCCCATGCTGCAACTGAAACAGCAGAAAGTTTTATTCTTTATTGTAAATTCATACAGAAAAATGACTGATATTGATCGACAATCTATATGTGTGCCTGTTTGATGTGTGTGTGTGGCTGTGAGGCTGTGCTCTCTCAATTAGATGGGTTCAAACAATATCTTTTTTATTTAATAACATCTTTTCTTCTTTTCCTTTTTTTTAAAAATTCTGATCACAGAAAAGATCTGGCACACTTTTGTTGGATATACGGCGTATATATATACTCCTGTACAGAGCCTTTGAGGTGTGCTTTCACACCTAACCTGTTTTAGTTCAGTTTGTCGACTTCACAGTGAGCTCTGATGCCGGTTGTTTCCCAGAGTGAAAGCAAAGCATGGGATTTTATGACAGCGATGTGAAATATGTTTCCGATCCTGGTAACTGGACTCCATTCAAATAGGGACGCATAATTTGTCTTCCATTCACACGCACACACACACACGCACACACTGACCATCGGGAGCAATTTGGGGTTCAGGGTCTTACACAAGGACACCTCAGTGTCCGGAACTGGGGGTCAAACCCACAACCCCGCAATTAATGGATAACCTGAGATACCTGCTGAGCCACAGCTGTCCCCATCTCATAAGTGATCTGTACAGGTGACAGAGGAATGCGGGTTACCACTTGACTGCGTGGATTTCCCCTGAAAGATGTGTGAGACAAAGGTGTGTTGCACTCTGTGTATCTCGGCATTTCATCATCAAAAACACACCTTTTACATCCTGTTTTTACTTTGTGCTTTCCCCTCGTGTGACCACGCGGCACTGATGGGAAGACCTTACCAAGATTGTCCACTTGGAATTACTATCTGTCAGTCCATATGACTTTATTTATCTCCCTGTTGATTTATTTGTTAAAAGCCAGTGCAAAAACAAAGCAGCGAGGAACTTAATACAACAGTGTATTGTGTTTTTCCTTTCTTTCCTTTCATCACCAAAAAAACAAGACAGGCCTTAACACAAAGGGAAACAAGGGAAACAATGCACTCTACAATCCTAAAAATCATGCACTTGGACTTTAAGCACTATTTTCTTCAGTTGAAGATTTGCGGCTCTCAGTCCGTAATCCATTATGTTACTCCTGCTGACCATCTTGCACTTCCCAAGAGTCAGCTCAGCTGTCGCACACGACGTTGGCAGACATAAACTGTCATGACACTTAATTTTGTTCCACGGACAATTTCCTGGCACGTTATTGACATGAAAGTCACGGGGCCTTTTATGAGAAGCTGCCAGAGCTGTGTGTGGATGTGCAGCCTACCTCCGAACTGGAATTCTACCCAAAGGATAAAGCTGCCATGGGGCGATGGCACAACCCCCGCCATATGGCAGAATTCTGCGCTGCTGATGTAAAACTATTGAGGATGAACTTGGAGAATATAGTACCACGAGAGGGCTCCTTTGAAGGATGGCTCTCTGTTATATTAGGTTGGGGAAATTGGAAAGCACTTGACAGATCCCCTTGATCTCCACTGACTTTCATCAAAGATTCTGGACTGCATAGGAAGATAGCAGGATTATTTCTGAGTGTTTGTAGGCTTTGGTGCTGAATTAGTTATGGCTTAAGAACACAGATAGTCTTCTTGCCATTTAAAACTACTCTTGTCCTGAATTTGCAAGAGTGCTGGAGAATGGGTATAGGATAATGCTAGTGTGTAGATGGAGTCTCATCACTCTGTGGCCCACATGGAGTGGCATGTATGATGAATGTATGATGTGGATGTGAAAGAGTTATTTCTGGACTAATTGAGCATACTGACTGGTGCGATTTGAATCATCACTTTTACATTTTAATTTTGGTTATGGGCAAGACATTGATTGGTGAAAATTTTCATTTCAAATCATAATCATGAACCTGTAATCATTCAAATACAGTTTTCCCAATAATCGCCCAGCATGAAGCCCATGCATATTTGTCTACAAGAACAAAATCACACAGGGGCAATCAAGGGCTCTGTCAAGGTGGAAAATAAAAGGACAAACATGTTGTACACAGGCAAAAAATTTCCTGGGTCTGTTATTTTCAGCCTAATCACGCCATTAGGTTACAATTAAAATGTAAGTACCATGTTAGCACTTAAGTCAAGACATGTTCTTGTGTACAGCGATCTATTTACTTTTTTTATGCAAAATAAAGCAAATAAAGTGATATGCTGACATGATAAATGCAATATGTTACAATACTGTATGATGAGAAATAATGAGCTATAAATAGATGTGTTTAAAGTACTAAAGACATCTATCTACAATTGACTTTATCAAATAGTGTTTATACACCAGTTGAATGAAGCACATTACTCCCGTTCTGGCCTCCCTTCACTGGCTGCATGTGCACTTTGGAGTTCATTTTAAGATTCTTTTATTAGTTTTTAAATCTTTACATGGTCTCGTCCCGCCTTACCTCTCTGAGCTGCTCCATCCCTACGCTCCTTCCCGGTGCCTCAGATCAGCTGATCAGCTGCTCCTGGAGGTACCAAGGTCTAAGTGAGGGGACAGAGGCTTTTTTACTGGCGGTCCTAAACTATGGAGTGACCTCCCACTGCACATCACACAAGCTCCCTCGCTCCGTTTTTAAAACTCGTCTTAAAACACATTTTTATTCCTTGGCTTTCAACCCAGCATGAGGCTCTGTTTTGTTTCAGTGTTTTAATGTCTTATTTGTTTTAATATTGTTATTGTTTTATTGTTTTTATATTGTTTTATATTGTTTTATGTTTGATGTCTTGCGTTATATTTCTATTCATGTGCAGCACGTTGTTTCAGCTGTTGCTGTTTTTAAAGGGCTTTATAAAAAGTTGAGTTAAATTTCCCTGCTGTGGGATGGTTAAAGAAATACTGTACCTTATCTTATAACAGTGTGTTATAAACCAAAAGCAGTTCATATACCATTAAAGACTTTCGCAATTGATCTGATCATAGTGTCTCATAGAAGAGACTGACCAAAAAAACACACACAAACAAATAAAAAAAACCAAAACAAAATCACATATATGCTGAGGTGCTCTAATCCCAAAAATTGACTCCCAAGCATTAGATGTCAGCATGCCAACATTTGCCATTAAAAGTGCACCCCCATCCTCCTGCAGCAACTGTGCCCATGCACTTGTCCCTCCGGTTTTAAAATATAGACGGTGACTGTGGGCAGTGGAACCCTTTTGAATCACACTTTGTGGGTGGAACCAAGTCACAGTCACGCACTGAATCAGCAAGACAGGCTGTGTGGCCTTTCAGCATGTGAGTAATAGTTCTGACACCTACATCGTCTGATGTCTCTCTCTGAGAGCAACTGTACCCATCACAGTGACAAACATGGGTACACACCCATCATCTAATAAGCTCAAAACTCTAACGCATACTGGCTGTCATGAGGGGCAGTAAAACATAAAGCAGACGAGTGAAACCTCATTATAGATGTCAAGCCACAGCGTTAGAGTCAACTCTTATTTACTTATTTTGTATTGTATTGTTTTTTCATTATAAGTATTCCTATTTCATTTTGTTTGATGGCTCTTGCTGTTGGCTGTCGTTGTTCTTTGGCTTTTTTGTTTCATCTTGTCCGACCAATGTCTGTGATTACAATTGATTGAATTTCATATTGGCGAGGACCATGTATCATGGCTTCCTTCCTGCACATATCCACACCACAAATCCATCCAGTTTTTTGCATGTCAAATACAATTCAATAATAATGCTTTTTTTTTTTCAAGCTACAGGACAGAAAGCCCAAATCCAAATCTGCTCCTCACACAGCATGGACAGGTTAACTGCATTACAACGACAGAGAGATCGGTACCTCCAGCGTCTCACTGATCACTTTCCCTTGGGTTGCTACAAACAGTACCCTGAGCCAATTCCATTTATCAAATCTTTTCGGTCAATTAGTTCTTCAGACTGCCTTTCACCTGCCTCTCAGATAAGCGAGAGCTCTTGCGATTAAAAAATCTTCTCGGCCAATGGTTGACTGCACTCATTGTGGCGACTTGTGACAAAGCTAGAAGGCACCCTCCTTCAGAAAATACATGCACCTAACTTTCCAGCATTTAAAAGCTGATGCTGAGACACACCACCAATGTCCAACAGATGTCCCATCCACAGTATCCTAGTTACACCAGAGGAATAGGCAGCATTCTCTAACATAAACTTGTCAAACTTGTTCGTCTAAATGTTGTCTTCTGTAATCAAAATAATTGAACTCAGCTTAATAAATGTTGCATCAAAACTGCAAGACTTCTGTCACAAAGTATCAGCTTCAGTGGAAACGTGCTGGTGTGAGTGCTGCCTCCCATACATGCAGATGATCAAACTCTATTTTAGTCTTGATTATGTATATGAATGACTGGATCGCCTGCTGTTCCCTCATCACACTGCTCCTAAAACTCAGACTGGCGGGTCTCATCAGCAAGCATAATATTTATGTATAGCACGAAGGTGAAGCATGTCATATTAATAACCAACAGCTGACATTAACAGCATGGGCCCTCTTAAATTCTGCACAGTGCAGATGAAAACTGCAGAATCCTTCCTAGTCTATAGATTACAGGTTTGCCGTAATCGACGTGTCCTGATGCGTGTCAAACTCTCTATTTATTCATCTGTTTCTGAGAGCTGGAAGTGTTTTGAATGTTATAAGAAAAAAAAACTTTATCATCACAGCCTAATATGGTGCTAATGTTTCCAGTTTACACACATCAAAATACTGTGACACCAAGCTCGTCTCACCCTCCCCACGCTGAGGCAAATAAAGAGCTCAGAGAAAAAAAAGGTATGTGTTCCGAGTACAAACAATTTTTTATGAACTATGTAGTGACAACGTAATTCAAACTATGTTCAGAACAGGCTGACAGTCCAAACCCCACTGTCCACCCCTGCCGAGTATCCCGTTCGTGGACCTCCAGTCCTTTGAGAGCAGGATGGATGATCTCAGGATGAGGATCGGATTCCAACGGGGCATACAGTAGTGTGGCATATCCTCTCTCTAGCCGGGCATGGCGCACACATCAGGTGCCGCACTGAGCTGTCCATCATTGGAGTCCGTCTGTTTTCTGTGTGTTGAGCATAGGACTCAGGCAGGGCTAATGTTATTCAAGTCTGGGATTACACCAATTGTTGTTGTTGTTGGACAGAGATGATGAAACCTCTGCTCCTGCTCACCTGATGGAGCCGCATAGTGTTCTGCGCCAACACCAGACCCGGCACCCAAACACTGTGGGCAAGGTGGACCTCAAAAGTTCTACCTTACTCCTGCCAACACATTTCGTGTTTCGAAACAGGTAAGACTCCAGACCATTGTTATTCTCCATTCAAGGAGGGTAACAAGGGTTATTATCTGTCCATTCGGCAATTCAGTGAGCAGCATTCCTCACACAGAAATATAAGCAGACGGTGGTGCAGGATGCTGTTTTGATACGAGAGGTCAAGCATTGGAGCCTCAGGCTTATTTAGCATGTTATTTGGTTTCATCAAATGGACAAACGTATGACTGTAAAAGCATGCAAATGTTGCGCTGTGGCTGTGGATGTGTATAGGCAATTGTTTGTTTGTGTGTCCTGAATAAGACATAATGTGTTGGAGTTAGTATTTTCCCAATTGTTGTTGACTTCTTCTATCCACAGGCTGTGAGAATGTTTTTAGTTCTTGCCATTTAGTTAGGAGTGGTCTGTTCACTGGTCAAAAGACAGAAGGTGTTCCTCCTTGTACAGATTATAAAGCCCTCCAAGGATTTGTGTGTGTTTGTGAATTTGGGCCACACAAATAAAATCTGATTTGATTTGACTCAACAGCAAATAAATTTACTATTACAGTACAGTAAATAAAATGATGTTCATCAAGTATTGGCAAGAATGGGCACCTTGTTATTAGTTGACACTGATAATAATCAAGCGCGTCTTGCTTCTTCATTATACAATTTGTTTTTAATTCCACAGGCCAGGAGTCTCAGTATCAGTAAATGTGGTTAAGCCTTGTACACTTTGCGCAACAATTTGTACTATCCAAAAAATTCCAACCGTTTCTGAAAGCTGAGAAGTATGTGGTTATTATGGTTGTTGCAGGAAGCCCACAAATCAGCCTCTTTGTCCACAGTACATAGAAACAGAGCAGATACTGAGAGTTCTAAGTGTTCTGGAAAAAATGGGCAAAAGAACATGTTCGCAAGACATTTTCTGGCCCTTTTATGGGTAAAAACAGTCCCAACAGACAATGTAAGGCTTATGTCCTTTCATGTTTCTTTATGTCTTTTTTCAAACATTGCGATAGAATTAAGAGGTAAAATGAGGAAAGACAAAACAAAGAGGGACATAAAAGGCTCAACTGGCCCAACTCATGCAAGTGACATCACAGTTTAATTGGACGTGTCTTAGACCAATAGTCCAAGAAAACAACCTGTCTTTCTCTCAGCATTTAACATGACTGTCCTCCTGTTACAACGTGTTATCTGCTCTGACTCTCAGCTTCCCAGCATAAAAGGACTGCATGACACCAGGGTGAAAGGGAAAGAGTTACCACTGACACTTCACACCAGGCAACCATCTTTTCTACAAACCTTCCTTTAAGACACAGTACCAGTCCATCATAACCAAAGTCATCTGTCACCTCAACAGCTTCTTCCCAAGAGGTGTCATCACACTTATACAACCCCCCTAAGATTTTTCCAAACCTCCCACAAACCCTGACAATATGATTTCTGCCTTTAATGCCTCTAGAGATGTGGCTTTGTGCATTTTTTTATTTCTTAGGAATGGGTTTTGCAAACTTCTTCCCTTCTCTACCTCAATTATGTTCATGAAATAGCTAATATGCAAACATACAGTATTAATATCACTGTGATACACAGCCTAAGAGTTGCGGTTGGTTCAGTGCAAGATGACACCCAGCTATTCCCCCTTCGCCCTCCATCTTTCAAGACTGAGCTAGTGTACCCTCAGGGGAAAGGATGCCCATGTGAGGTGGAGCTAATTTATCTACTTTAGATACAGTCAACCAGTTTTGCCCAGTGGCTCCCAACCCAGGGGTCTGAAACTGCCTCAGGGTCATCAGATAAATCTAAGGGGTTGTGAGATGATTAATGGTAGGGAGAAGCTCTGAGACACAAATCCACTTTATTATTATTTTACTTTTTATTTTTACCAATTTCTGCCATAGTCATTTGATCCAACAAGCTGTAATTTCTTCAGGTAGGGGTCTCTCAGTCAAAACAGTGAAAATAGAAGTACACAGTAGAAATATGTGAAGCAGCATAGCATAATGGGAGTTTTTGTCCTCAATGTTAAACAACAACTATTGCCAGTGAAAATCCATCTGATGTGACTCGGCCAGGAATGTTCATGGATCAAGAAATGTTCAAAGTCTTATTCACGATTTCCTTCTTCACGGAAGACTACATATCAGTGCAACATGAGATAAGTAATAGCTCAACAGTACATATCAATGCAATTTGTTGTAATCTATATGCCTGTAGGACGGGACATTTCAGAATATCTGAAATGTAGTGGATTGGCGGAGTAAATATTTCATAAAAACATAAAATGGAAATACTCAGGTAAATTACAAACGCCTCACAAGTAAATCAACTTTCCATCATTGCCTACCCCACTTACAATACTGTCTTACCACCTCAAAGGAGCCTGGATTTGACCTGTTCCATCTTGTGATGTGATCTTCCAACAAAAAAAGCAGAAATACTCTGCCTACATTAATTTGTACACCGTATCATAATTGGGGGCTCTAGCTGTTTTCAGAGTTAACTAATCACATTAAAATGCCATTCTTTGATGCCACTTACCATCAAAGAAAGAATTGTATCCCACTTTTCTTAGAAAAAAGGTTAAGCTTCTTCAAATTGTGAGGGAAACCCCTGTGCACTGTTTCCTTTAAGTCATTCCTTAGGTTTTTAATGGGTTTGAGGAATGAGCTCTGACTGGGCCATTCCAAGAGACTTCTGAGGCCATGCCTTGGTGGACTTGGTTGTGTGCTTTGTGATGTTGTCATGCTGGAATGTATAATTCCTCTTCATCCTCAGCTTTCTGACAGAGGTCAGCAGGTTTTGTACTAAACTACCTTGATATTTTGAGCTATTAATTATCTCATGTATCTTGCCAAGAGCCGCCTGACCCAGCTGAAAAGAAGACAAGCAGTCACAAAACAATCACAGCCGGTGTGGTGTCCTTGGATGATGAGCTGTATTGGTTTTGTATCTTTGTAAATGTATTTTCCAGATTCACGGCCTAAAGGTTCAGTCAGTGTCATGTCAGACCAGAACACATTGTCATAGTTTGGGTGACTGAATGTAGTTTTTGGCATAATTCAGATGATCTTGGGTTTCTTGTCTTGCCATCCTACCCCATAGCGCAGACATGTGCAGAATACAGGAGATGGTGGTCAAATACAAGGATTAACCAGTACCTGCCAGAACATCCTGCAGTTCCTGCAGTGTTGCTGCTGGCCTCTTGGAAGCTTCCCTTATAAGTTTTCTCCTCCTCCTTGCATCAACCTTGAAAGGATCATCCTGATCTTTGCAATGTTTCTGTAGTGGCACATTTTCTTCACTTAAAGGGCCTGGAAACCCAAATCCACAAAAGGGTCGTATGTACATAATATTAACATGCAAAAGTTATAGAAATCAGTTTCCATCCAAATTCAAAATATTTGTCTTTGAAGTTTTTGTACATTTTTGAGATTGGGGCTGAATTGGGCAGGGGTTCTGCCTCTTTGAGTCTGAGCCAACTCGTCCCTACATATAGCCTTTTGCGATTGCCAATCTTTCTATCTATCTCCCTGTCTGTCTGTCTATCTGTGCTGGTGTGCTATCAAGGTGCTGGTCTAAAGACACACTTTTATATAAGTTCAATGCTTCGAAGAAAGCGAGAATGGGATGGATACTCTAGTTGGAGCTGTGATATATACCGTATTTATGTGCTGAATTTGTGTGATCCTAAATATGCCAGTGGTGAGAGGAATACAATGGGCTCATTCTGCTGATGTCTAGTTGTGATTCTGTTTGTGCTCTGCAATAAATGTCATCTTCTCAGCTTTTATCTTAGATATAAATCTTGCATACGAGTCACAACAACTACATACTGTACAGAGTGTGTACAGCAATAAGATGACTGTCTCTGACAAAAGAAGGATCTGGGATTTTTAATGACTTTACACAAAAGAGAAACAGATTCACTGTCTACAGCATGTTTCATTCTCAGGTTCATTTTTGAGTCAGTCACATACAGGAGTAACACATTTGTGTACGTAGACTTCAGTGTGCCAAGCCCAGTCACCAGATTAAAATGTTGGCATCCTATCTTTCTGCAACCCAGTTTCAATAAACATCACGTCAGCATTTCTATAATATGTATCATATGGAAAGTAACGTCTTCCAGATTGCATCATGTGAGCAGATTTTCTCATCTGGAGGAGACAAGTTGGGTGGTGCATAGATAGTTAGATGGCAGAAAGTTGACCTTGATGCCGCCGTTCACTTCTTGTTTCAACTGACAAAGCCAGGGAGTCAATGTCCATTTTCTTCATCGCATGTATGCTTTTTAGCAGATGTTTGACACTGTAAATTAGTGTCTGGACTACTGTTATGCTATTATGTTTTCACCTTGACTTAACTCGTCATAAAATACGTATTTTTCTAATCCTAATTCAGACTCGGTCTCATTTTAGCTGGTCTCCCACACACACCATGAACTTAATGTACCCTGTGAGAACTAACTTCGGCAAACATTTGTTCATTTAAACATCTAATTAGTCCAGTGTGTTTACAGATGAGGCCAGAAGCCTTATGCACACTGTAAGAGTCCAAACACAACTGTGGTCCAGTGCACAAAGAGCAGATCTGCATCATCAGCTCATTTGAGTTGAACCTGCTAGCTGGCAGTAAATCTCTCTCATTCATCACAGTGTTTACTAATTAGTTGGCAGGCCAGGGATTTCCTCAACTGAGGAGTCAACACATCAAGTGCTCTGTTTTACTCCAAGTGATTGTGCAGTGTCCACCTGTGTCAGGCTCACCACATTAGGGCAGAGATGAGGGCTACTGATGATATTAGGAAACTGCATTAAAATTGTACAGTTAACTGCTGAGATCTGGGAACACAGAAGAAGTCCAAAAGGGCAAAAAACATGTACTAGATTTTAAACAGTCCCCGAGGAGATTAGACAACCCTATTTTTAAAGAAATGATGAAAGCAAAAGGTGGATTTCTTTTTCTATTTTTCATTCTATTGATTTCTTACCAACATCTCAGGTGAGCTCACTTTCAGTTTGACCTCCAAAAAAGTAGTTTTGAAATTCTTGGATAAAATGTTGGCTTGTTTACAATCTGTTTGATTGTCTGACTGCTCGAGTTGTTTTCCCATCAGTCTTCATCTTCATTTTAGCACATTCCCCGATTTCAGCAATTACAGTGATGAGCGCAAAGTTCTGGGTTTTTGGTTTTTGCCATTTTCATCTATTTTGTACAGATTGCAAGCCAGAAGCAGACAAGAAACAAGGAGAGAGGGGGTGTGGCTGGAATCGAACCAGTGACCTTGGATCATTCAGCATTCACAAAAACCATGCTGGTGCTGTGATGAGTTGTTACAGTATAAACTGCAGTTATACTTTAATGTTTCACTTTTCGATGGACATATCCTCACAGCATTATAAGTTGATCTCAAGTACCCTTAATGCCCATTGATACCAACATGCTCTCTTTCAAATGTGGTCATTTGAATTGACATTACATTGGGTCCTATTCCTAATTATTAAATACACAAACTCAGGTTTACAACATGTTTTACGAACCCTGTCAGCAGACAGGAACTTGCATACTGGACAACCCTGCAGCCTACAGAACTGCAAAGTCTTTGTAAAACTTATGGGGTGACGGAAGCTCAAGGTTTCAACTATTTGAGTCTGTGTCTGTTGTAACTTTCCTGCTCTATTACTTATTGCTTTTCACCCCCTTTCAGTGCACGAGGTGTTCAGGTTTCTGCTGATTCAGGTTGAAGGGTCCTGTTATTGTGACACTGTATATACTTATTTTTAATGTGTATGCTTACTATTTACCATCTAAACATAAATATGTTTGTTCACCAAATCATAATTGTATGATGAACAATATGATTTGAGCTATTCCATTATCTGTCCATGTACAGACTGTGTTTTTGCATGTAGTTTGATGATTGTGACTGTTGAAATACTCAGAGCACTACTCTTCATCTGAAGTTTCAGAGCCTGTTTCTGACATTGTGCATATCTTACAACATTAGTGTACAGCCTTTCTGTGAGTGTTAAGTGAAATTAAATGAGCAAAATCATACAAGGAATAGCATTTTGGAGGAATTCAATGCAGACCTAAAGAAAGTGAAGTCCAGATTCATATACTGTACAAAGTGACCAAAGAGAAGAGACAGAGGGCAGATGAACTCAGTTTGTTTTTGTCAAGGGACACTTTAAATCTGAGGGAGTGGCCCTCAACAGAATGTCTGAAAGGCGGTAATTATTTAAAAGCGCTTTTCAAGACACTGAGTTTTCCACCATAACTATCGACTCCTCTGTTTTGGTTGCTCTAAATAAAGAAAGGTTCATTATCTTCCCTCTGAAATCCACTGAGATGTATCGATGGAAGCCCTGTTGTGCTGGCAAGTGAGCAATGCTGTCTCCTCAGTGGGCATAAATACAGTATTGATTAGCCATTCTACACAGCTTTCACTGTCATTTTTCTACCCCGCTCGCCATGAAGAATTAGTGGACAGTAATCACTCTGCAACCTGCAGGCAGGAGCATCCAACATTAGAGATGGGCCAGTATGGAACCCGATAAATCATACTCACACACTCACAGCAGATCCACCTGTCACCATGAAGGATTCAGCAAGTAGAGCGTGGAAATATTGCCTTTGTTATTTGTTGCTCTAAAAATCAGGTCAGGCAGTCTGTGTTTTTTTTTTTTTGCTTTTTTTTTGCTCCCCCCCAACTTCTTTTGATACAGTGTGATTTTCGGCACCATGGCTCAGCCAGTTTCAAACTATTCATATCTCAGACACAGATCCAATATTTGGACCCTGTGTTTGATATTTTATCACAAGTTACTAGAACTGGACAGTTTCTTGGGATTTCCAAAGAGGACTACAGCTCTCTGTGAAGGCTGTACAATGTGAAAATCGGGTCCATGTCACAGCTGAAACCAACAGGGAGATGAGACCTCAGTCTGTTCGCATAAACACACGGATGCTAGTGCTCATACAAATAACTTGTACACCAGAGGAGCTTCCAATATGTCTGTCAAGTAATTGTGAGAATAGAATCCAAAGAATTCTTTCTCACAACACCAGAAAGTGTTATTGAGAAACATGTTATTACGAAACATATTTTTACACAGATGGATACATGGCATACATTATCAGTGTGAGCAAATGATAAGCTTTATTTGACCATCTGACCATCTGCCCATCACTTTGATCCAGACCAAGATATCAGGTCAACAGGGTATTAGCTGCATGAAGCAATTGTTCACATTTCAGGAAGCTGGAATCTCCTCAAGAGATCATGTGACTCCCTCAACTGGCATCAACTGAAGCTTCTTTCCAAAACAAAGCTAATGAAGTTCTATAATCTTGACATTGTGTTATTACATTTTAAAGTTAACATTGTTTAAACATGTATGTTGTTTTGGTTTTGACTAATTCAGAACTGGAACTCCGGACTCAGGAAGCCTTGGCTTTATTTTTGTATCATATTGCATTATGAGATGTTCCTATACTAAGTTAAATGGTTAATTATATTTTTGCTAAATTAAATCTCAAAAACATCCCATATGTTTCTAGTGATGCTCTTCATTTTAGATAGTTGAGTTGTGGAAATAGCTTAAGAGATGTTTCCATGTTGTTACACACTCTGGCTACAGCCTTTAACTCCCAAAGCTACTCCTCCTTTCATCCTCTCCCACCTCATTTCTCTGTTACACAGACAGTAATCTTCATGTCGTCATGTTAGCTGCTGTCCTGGTCAGGCAGGAGATGAGAGAAGCTGCTTAAAAACATCCCTCGGTAGACGATACTCAGGTGTATCCTGTCTACATTACTGATGTGCCAGTTTCCAGCAG
>JBCAUF010000028.1:23291394-23311044 GCA_038406115.1 Haemulon aurolineatum
ACATATAAATGCTGTAGTAGAGTATCTGCAACTGCAACCACGCTCAAGTGTTGAAAAAAAATCAATATTTTTCATCATTTATTTTAGCCTAAAAAAAAAAAAAAACGTTTTGTGCTTTTCCCGATCTTTTATATCTTTCTGTTATCAACTTGTAGTTGAAGGAGCTTTTATGAACGCTTGTGGGCGCTAATGCAGTGGATCCATCTGGTATCAATAGCGTGAGAATTATTTGTAGCCACACCTGGTTTGCAAATGTTAGATGAGGTAACTACAGTAGATAATTTGATTTAAGTTCCTTGTTGGAACTCAAACTTGTACAAGGCGCAGTGTGTAACTTGAGGGGGAAACCTTGACATCCAGCATGCAGCACTCACTCACTCATTCACTCGAGCTCACCCCTTCTGCGGAAATGGCGTCTTCCATTTGCAAACTTTCAGGTTTATCACTAAAAACCTTTTCACTACTCTCTGTCGACAAAATATTAACTCTCTCTCTGCTGCTTTCTCCTCCTTCCTTCCGCCGTCTTCTTCGTTGTTTTCTTTAGACGAAACACGCTCTCTGGCTGGATTGTCTACACACGATTTTTATTTTATAGGTATTATACATTACATAAACATATTAATGGACTGTATATTCAGATTTTGCAAATAAGCCATGTCAAATATTACATACTGGGCCTTTAATACCTACTCTGTAGTCCAAAAACAGCTACAGTGTGAATTATTTCCTTTGGAGCACTTTATTGTACTCTGGTTATACGTATGTTTAATAAGGGTGGCTTTTGCTTTGAACGCAGCAGGGTTGCCTCTGCCTGTTGTCCTTTAATGTAACTTGTGCATAATTGCCATTTTGTTTATAGATATTTTTTTTATTGGTCGAGGAACAACACAGCTTAATTTACTGTCACAATTATTCTCTGTGATCACACAGTGCCGAGTCACATCAAAGGATTTGGACAATGAGACCGGCCTACATTTACTCACGTTTAAAGAGAACAGCACGTTGTTTAAATAGTGATCGCTCCATTTGCCGTGTCGAAAAACTTAATTGCTCATTACAGTAAAGTGATTGAAACGCATTCCTCTCCAATCTTAAATACCTTTGTGTCACATTTCAAAAAAAAAAAAAGCAGTTTTCCGTCAGAGGAAGTAGCTGGCAGGAGCTCTCCCTCCGCTCCGCTGTTACGCTTTTGGGAATTTTCTATGGCCTTTCTGCTTTTTATTAGATAGTAATTAACTCAGAGTGAAAACAAAGAAAGGCGGCTACGGGAGAGAATGGCAAACTGCAGAATTATTTTCACGGTGGTGGGAGCAAATATAGCATCCTTGGTTTAATCAGCTGAATATGATAATGCTTGGAAGTCTCATTGTTGTGGGGGGGCACCATGTCTTTCCTCAGCGAGCACTTTTAAACATCCGCCAGGAGCCACATGAAGAGTCTATATTGTCTCAGCTCGCTATATATCCAGCACTGTCTCTGACAATTTCCCTTCCCTCCCACTATCCATCTCTTTCTCTCTCTATCTATCTCTGCCCATTGTATGTATGAACCCCACACCCAGCCGCCCCCCACCCCTATCTCTGTCTCCAGCTCCACCACCACCGCCGCCACCCCTTCTCTCCCTCCATCCATCTCCATCTCGGGCTCAAGCTCCTTTCCTCTCCCATCAGATTAGCTTTGGCTGGGTCGTTCTGCCTGCCGTCTAATTGCCCGGCGGTGGCTGATTGGCATGTGAATCGCAGCAATGTGAGAGCTGCCGAAATATTAATTGCGTGTAGGTGTGGGCGCGTAGGTGCCACGGCGTCACACACACTCCCTTTCATTAGGCGGAATCAGTGCGAGACTCTCTTTTTCTCTCTCTTTTTCTTCCTTTGTTTTGTTTTGATTCCATCTGTGGATTTTAAACAGCTGGCCCCGTCCAGTGACGTTTTAAAACACAATACACATCCGTCTGAAAGGAGCAATTCTGGACGCAAATGTCATTTGCATTTACCCGCCGCCATAAACGTCAGTTCCAGCTGAGATAAGTGGCGTGCCTTATGAAATGTACATGTTGTTCATAGCAGAGGTAGCATTTATATCCATATTATCTGTCAGCATTAGTTACGTCAACCGAATTCATATAAATTATCTCCTCCTCCTCCTCCGATAGTAGATGTCTGCAGCTGGCTGGAGCCCCGGCTGAGTGCTTGATGGACTGCTGCCGGTGCATGAAGTGAATACCCCGAGCAACTATTGGGTAGCAATATATTATAAACAAATAGCCAAGATGGAGTGATTCTTATGAAGTCTTAATCTCGCCTTACAGTGCATGTCTCACAGATAACTCAGGGTACGGGGAGAGCGCGGCAGGATGTCAGCCGCAGGTCAGCCGAGATTTTACTTGAGGGAGCGATCTGGCTTCCAGAGCAGCTTATTGGCTGCGCACACACACTCGTGCGTACACACGAAAAGGCTGCAACATCGCAAACACTTCACTGTAGCTGCTGCCTTGGTGCTCGCTGTTGAGAGTTGGGAGGAAGGAGCGGGTGTTATTATCGCCTGTGTTTGGACAAATGCACTCCGAAGGATGTTGTTTTTGTCCCATGCATGGGAGGGGGGGGGCTGTTTCCCCTGCTGCAGTAAGTTAACTTAGGGCTTTGTTTACCGCCTCATCCTGCCTCATCACTTCTTAACAATGAGAGCTTTAATTGTTGTGACTTTGCAAATGGAAAAAAAAAAAATCCATCGGCAGTCGGCGGATGTATGCTTTTGTTTTTTATGTTGTTTTTCAATGCAGTCTGCTGTCAGAAGAATGAACAGTGTAAAAGGCGGGGGGGAAGAGAGCTATGGCTAACTCTTTCAAAGTCAGAGGTTGCCGTTTGTCCGGGGAGTCAGCAAGCCTCTGAATGCCAGGCTGAGCAAGGCAAAGATGACAGTCGGGAAGCTAATCCTCTGAAATTATTTGGTCGGCAGTCTCTGAATTTCCACATTATCTTCCCCTGCATGCGGCTGATGATTTAAACGCCTCAGCCCACTTTTGACAGGTGAATGCAAGCCCAAACCAGCTTTTCTAATAGCCAAACATTATGGACTGGCTCCATGTTTTGGCCTCCAGTTTGAATTTCTTGTATACAGAGGGTGCGAGGGACCTTTATTTTGAGATAAGGGAGCTGACAGACCGAGCAGCCGAAGCCACGGAGCTGAAATATGCTTGCACGCTGGTTTCAAGGCAGTGAATGATGGTGGATGGCATTATTTGCTGGTTCCTCATCGGTACACAGACCACAACAGATATCTTCATTTAATGCGTTCCCTCAAGTAACGCTGGTGCCACAGAACACCTGCTTGGCACCAGAGAGGGCTTGTTTATCTAGTCTAACAAATAAATAAACATATCACAAAAGCAAACAAGGAAGACTTAATTCCCAAAAGGAATGACACCACACTGTAAATATGAAGGATTTCTTGAGGTGCCGCTCAAGGTGCTGTGAACTCAAAGATGGTAGAACCTCTGGGATGAAGACAGAAGGTTCTTCAAAGATCCTTCAGCTGCAGAGTGACACAAACCTATTGTAACTTTTTTATCTCTAGACACATTTCACACACGGCTAGTAATGTGATCCATACTGTAGACAATACACTACAGCCACAGTGTGTGTAGATGACAGCAGCTGTAGGTGTTAATCCATTTTCATGTGCGAATCTGCCATAATTGGTGCCTCATGCCTTTGCCTGTGTGAACTCACTTAAACACTCAATGTATATAGTTTAAGGGCACCTGATAAATGCATTAATTATGAAACTCAGTAGAATATTTCCCATCTTTGGCCGCATAGCAGCTCAGGCTTTAAAGTCCTTTACTCATTTCATACTGTACGTCTGCCACACTCCAGATAGTCAGGCCTCTGACTGCGATGGGAGCCAGATAACATAATCTTTGGTGCACTCAACGTTTCCCAAACCAGTGGGGATGCAAGCATCAAATGGCACATATTCCAGCTTATTATCACTGATGTAGAAGTGGCAGGATGAACAATTCAAATGGAAAAACCTGGACTTCACAAGTTGGTCTTTTTCCCTTGCCAGGCTGTCTGTACATGTAAGCCGGCTATGCCTCGCAAAAATACCTCCTTTGGTGCATACAAGATTTGAATAAGTTGGTGGAGTGCAGGTGTGGTATTTTTTCGACAAACTGTCTACAAACTGCCAAACGAGAACATCTCCTTTTCTCCTGGATATGTTTGTTACATTGCAACGTGTCATTACAGCAGACACAACGCTCGAGCAACAAGGCTGAAAGATCGCAGACCTTTAAAAGCCCCAGACATCATGGGCTTTTGTGTATCAAGCGAAGATTTTGTTGCCCGAATCAGACACCACCTCATGCTGTCTGCTTGGCAGCTGCTGAGCTTCTCTTCTTCTCCTCCCCCTGCTCCGCCTCCTCCTCCCTTCACCCAGACATGAAGCAAAGTAGGCCGAGGCCTTGGGAAGTCCCTCAAGTTACTTATCTCAGCAGCATGGATAGGCACAAGCCTCCCACTTTCCCCAAATGACTCAAGTTTTAATAGCGTTTGGTTCTCTGTAGCCTGCTGCGCATGAGAAAACGTACAGGTTTTGTTTTTTGGCAGAGGCGCTACCTACCACTGAGTTAAATTATGAATCACTCGCTGATGTTTGGAGATATATTATTAAAAGGCTGCACACCTCCACAATACTTTTTTTGGGAGTGTGTGTGTACTGTTCAACTGCTGGTATACTCAATTTGTAAATGATCTTTGTTTACACTCCCAGTGTTTGTATTAACATTCAATTTTGCATTAATGAATATGAATGTGGTCGTCCAAGTGTTGCTTAACTCGCACAGTCTTTTCATTACTGTTGTGCTGTCACAGAGCAATGAGAAAAGCCCGCTCGTATCTGCCCTGTGGAAATGGAGCTTTTAATACAGATTGCACACTTCATCAGTGAATTTTGTCCACTCTCAATAGTAATGTGCAAGATTATACTAATTAAAAACATGAAAAGCCTATAACAAAATGGAGTCAGGAAATTAAAAAAGAAAATAATAAATCCAAAATGATGTATCCGCTACATAAATGAGAACTATTCCTACATTTTGTAGTGTTCAGTTGTTTCAAATATATGGATTAATATGTGCAATGTAATTGGTTTAATCACTCCCCATACGCAGCTGTAACTATTCTTATGCAACTGACTGTGCTTTCAGTGAAACGTTCAGTGCGAGCGCAGATCAGAGTGTAATATTCATGTTCTCATTCCAGTCTAATACTACAGATAACTATATTATAGTTTTGCAGTTAAATCATGAATCTAACCTTGACCATGCTGACTAAGCACAGTGGTTGTCAATTGGATGCCAAGGGTGCCACAAGATTTGCATTTTCTATTTTTTTATCGCACACTCTTAATAACTTTTCATCACATAAAAAAAGAGATGTTTTATGTTTTCAAATGCATAGAAACACAAAAAACCCCATACAAGGCCGTATTAAAAGGCCTGTTAAATCAGTTATTATGCCACTGATAAGACGAGAGTTCATGTTTACCAGTTGTCATAGTAACACAGTAAGTACACTTTCCATCAGTAACAGTGACTATCAGAGCAGTGATGGAAATATTTTATGCAGTTTAAAGAATTGCAGCTGGACTCAGTCTGAGACGACCAAAAGAACTAAAGTCAGACGGTGCGCTGAAAGATACTTGGCTCACAGCTTGTGGAGGAAGCTAGCTGTCCCACATCTGCAGCACAGAAGCTGACAATTGTGACAATGATGCAAAGTACTATAAGCACGAGAGACATAACACCCTCTTTAGACAGCAAAGACACTGAACTGAAGACTGTAAAAAAGAAGAATGAATGATGTTATGTTTCCATATTTTTTATTTTATATTATATATAACAGTATTGTTATAAGATTGACATACATGTAGCAAATTAGCATGCTTACTTAGATCTATTCATTTGAACTAATTGTTCAAGTTAAATACTTACTAAACTAAGATCTGCCTGGTAACATTGCCTAAAATAGCTGATTTTTTTTTTTTTTCAGTAACAAATCCTGATATAGTCCATCTTCTCTCTCTCCATCTCTCTCTCCATCTCCATCAATCCCTGTCATAAGATCACAACTTCAATCATGTATGTGACCAATCAGATTAGCGTGTGGAGCAGCCTGAGGATGGTAGTCCACAAAGACAGCATCATGTTTCTCAGCACAAACTTTGCTTTGCTTGAAAGCATCCTCTTTTTTAAAATGCTGGCATTGATTATCTACTCTTGTATTGGTGTTTTCTTTTGTGTGGCTGGCTGTTTTTGTGCCTTTATGGCCCTGGGAATACATTCATATTTTCAGTCAGATTTGTATCCTTTTCCACTGTTGGCTTCTCAATACAAACAAAAGATGCTGCAGCCTTGAGTGCCCAGAAAACGGTGATAAGCGCAACAATCTTACCCACAAACAGGCCGGGTGCACTAACACGCTGTGACAACTTGCAGCTATTGTACTGTATGTAATAGAAAAGGGTTTCACAAAATTAGGAATGTTTTGCATATGTTCAGTTTGAGGGGAAAGGTTTGCATCCATGTATCTGTCAATAGGAAAAAAAAAAAAAATGTCCTTTCTATCTTCTCCCTTGAGAAAAGTAATACTTTTCTAATCTGGATTTGCTCTCGCTTTGCTAGCGGTTTGCCATCATGATTTCCCCCTATTGCAGCACTGAAGCCCTTTTCAATTAAGCTCCCAGGGGTGTTGGGGGTTCATCAGCACTTCAGCCGTGGACACCAGCGGTCTTTAGGCGTAGAATAAATAATTATCAGACTGGCTGAAGATGCTCAGTCATTCACCTGATGCGCTTGCAAACACCCAGACAAGCACAACCACGCAGTACCCCAAACCAAAGAATGCTTTTTTTTCCCCCCCTAGAACACAACTATTTTTAGCTGTTTCCCCCCACAGTGAGAGCAAAATGCTAATCTTCAGCCGGCATCTCTTTGAAGTATAAGAGGATACTTGAGGTGGATTATTTATGGCCATATACAGTAGCTGTAGTCTTAAATCCTGTTAAGTCTCCCAAGAAGCCTTCACTGTGGTGTTGCAGGGCTGGTAAATAAATAAAAGTGTGCAGCAGTAGCATGTCAGCCCGGTGAACACACGGCAGTTTACTGAGGATAATGATCAGGTATGAACACTTTTGAATGCTCCGATCTTTCTGCCCCATGACCCATCCACGCATCCCTCCACCCCCACCCCTCTCTGCCTCTCCGCTAACGACAAGAGACGAAAAATTAGCCGTCGTCATTTGATGTCCACGGCTCGTGAATGATATGCCTGGCCTTTGCTGCAGTGACACAGCATTCGGCACCGGCAGTTGATATGGTAATGCATTATATGTTTATGCTCACATACATATTTTCATTTCAAAGGGGCAACAACAAATGCATGAGACGAGCACAACATTTGGAAAATAGGTCACTGCTGCTAAATGTTGATAGTGCTACTTTGCCCCCCAGTGGCACACAGACTCAGTGCAGACAAGCAGCATTTCATTATCATAACCTTCAGGCTGTTGACTCTCTTCCACAGAGTAGCAGGGATATAGATAGGCTGCATATATGCTGGATTGGTTTTCTACGGGCGTGTTTTATTACATGCTAAAAATATGCCCTGCATCTGTATTTGACTACAGTCTTATAGATGTAATTGTGGGCTGAAGCTGATTTTTTTTTTTTTTTTTTTTTTTTTTTCATTTTCACATATTGGATGTTTTTGCTCTAGTGAGTCATTTCCAACCTGCTTTGATGGATGATGTTATATTAAATTCACTTGGCATCACCTCTCAGAGGCTGCATTCAAACCAACTCCATTTTTATTTATTGTATGCATTTTACTTCACATCCTCATAAGTTTCCAGATTTTATTTTAAGTCTGCCCAAACATATTGTGCTCTCATAATTCACAGCTTTAAACTCAGACTGAGATGTCTATACACATCAGTTATATGCTGCATATAAATATGGAAAATGATCCACTAGCTCTGCCCAAACTTCTCCAGGCTTCGGTGATGAGGAACTGATTAATTATTTCTGTTTGTAAACGAAATGGCACGATATTTAACTTGTCAATACTGTATGAAATCGTGCTGGAGACATGACTTCCAGTCTGTCTGAAACCTGCAGAAGCAGCACACACCGAAGGATATGGATGTTTAAGCAAACACTGGAGCCTGGCTGGCACACACACACACACACGCACACACACTTTTCATAAATCAAAGTAGGTGTTTGGGACCATAATTCGCATGAACTATGCTTTGTTTGTATTGTAATGTCATCATATACTATCATCTATATTCCTGCCTCACTCTCCAAATAATGTCTTAATTATGAGGTGCATGAAAAGAACTGACCTTAGAGATCTGCAGAGCACAGTATTCATTTGATGAATATATGAATGCAGAATCGTTGGAAGGATCTCGCTGTGTTCAAACTCTCAGTAATGTATTATGGAAATTAGCAGCCGTGCTCATTGATATATTGTGACAACTAACTTTGCCTCGGTGCGGGCATAAAAGCCCAGCTGATTCGGCTGTATCTGGTCCCCTATTGTACTGACTGTCACACTGATCCTCTTTGTGATCTACAAAGGGGATGAAGAAGAGGAAGGAGACAAGTCTCGCAAGCCAGCACATGCTCACACACACACACACACACACACATGCAATGCAATCTGCCCGTCTCATTACTTTCTCACACTGTCTCTCTTACTTGTGCATACATCCATCCACACGGTTCACAGTTGCGAAACACACAAACATGTCGGAGCTGAGACTCATTGTTGCGTCAGGGGACGCGCGCAGCCTGGAGCTACAACACAAAGCTTTACAGTGTTGCGGCAGTGACATCTGTACTGTATGGACAGCCGCAGCAGGGCCATTGATATCATGTGGGGATTGGCCTTGATTTCTGACATGCATTCAGGGCTCATAAATATGCTTATGTACACAGAGTTGACGTCTGAATGTTGCCGTTTGTTTGAGCGTCCGTATGGAAAGATATGACAGTATGGCCGCTGAGATATCACACCCCATCACCGTTGACAGTATAAAATGATATCATCTGGACATCTGCACAGTGAATGCACGTATCTGTCTTGAGAATCTGCGCGCTCACTTCAACATCCCTCAGCCAACGTGGGATCTGAGTGTCGTTCTTAGCCTGATATGAACTCCTCAAAGGTGTCTGCACCAATCGCAATGGCCGATAATCGAATGCATGCAAAGAAACCACTCCTGATGCGATTTAGTCACGTCCTATTTGGACAAACCAGATGTCAATACATGTATGTGCGTCGGTATGCTGCAAACTGATCACGCATCAGTGCCTCATTGAACTGCCGGTCTGTTTCCTTGTTATTTTCTCTGGCGTTTTGCACAAACCTCTGTGTCTCCTGTCCACGCTCTGGGAACATTTGCTGTCTTATTACGCTGTTTTGAAGGCTGATATTTGAACATTTCAAAACCTCAGCACTATCATTTAAGCCATATTTATTTATGAACACGTAGCATGCACAAATATCTTTGATAAGGGTTTGGGTTATAAGGTTGTAAGGAATTGAAGTCAAGATATATAGGTCTACTGAAGATATTTAATAGTGGGAAATTGTAAGTGCTCCCTGGTGGATGAACTCAAGTGACCTCGAACTTTAACATTTCTCTTCTGACTTTGTTGCTTATCGATCGACACTCTGTGTGTCAGTCCTGGTGAAGTTTGACCAGCTGATAAATCGGTCTAGCTCTACTAGTGTCACTCTGCTCCTGCCTACCTTACTGGAGTAGTCACCATAACTTGTGACTTCAGCCTCCACTGCTACAATAACATATAATTCTAAAGCATGCACTACTTTATTATTTCATAGTAAGTTATTTGCGGTAAATTACAAATTCTGCGCTAAAATTATCACCGATGCGAATGTGCTCTGGGCATTTTTCTAAAGTGATGCAGTGATTCCTTAAAAAGTGGAAAAATACTATACTACTACTACTCTTGGAAGATGTTGGGGAAATCATGCAGGACAGTTTTCAAAACTTTGTCTATTGAGGGGGAACAATTTGCAAAGCACATAACAAACCTGCTGTGTTTTGTATTTATCACATAGGCCTACCTTCAAACTTGGTTAGAAATGTGTTTCCAAGACAGCACTTCCCTCCTGAGGTCTCGATACAAGCATAACTCATTTTGTACAATTCAGGGAATTCACACATACACACACACACACACACAATATTAGCTTTACCTCCATTTTGCCGTGGCTGGCTGGCTGCCTCGTTTCTATTGGCCACGCGGGTATTTGTCACAGCGTGCAGCGCCCGTTGCGCCATTGGAAATAATGAGTTTTAGAGTGCAGCAGTGCCATCGTCGCGTTGTGTCTGAAGGGGGCTATGGTCATAACCTGTGCGCACCCTTTGCTTCATGACAATAAAAGGTGGCTGCACACCCTCTTCAGGCCAGGTTGCTACTTGCTGGCGCATCATTTGCCAATGCCTTCAAAGCACAAGCCCAGGACCAATAACAGCAGCTGGAAATGACACCTGGGGATGAGTATCCCTCCGTCTCATTTACAGCAACTGCCATCCAATACATTGACCGTCTGTCAGCGTACACTGTTCAGTGGCCATTTTTGCACTTAATGCGCTGAGCCTAGCTTGCAGGTGAGGCGATATTGAGTGAGAAGGCGCGTCAGTAGTTTTCTCCACTCAGCTTGGAAACGTTGCCTTATTTCTTGTAGTCGGTCCTGTGAGACTCATATATGTGCAATTTCCACAGACAGCCATGCATATAAAGTGGAAAGTATTTCCACTAAGTGAATTCACATTGTCATTCTTTAATGGCTTTTGCTGAGGGCTTAGAAAACTTAATCCTGCATCTTAATAAGGATGGTTACACCTATCTCAGAAGAATTCCATTCAAAGAATTAATCACTCAAAACACATTTGTTCAATCATTTAATTTGGCTTTTCAATATTGCACAAACTAAACTAAGCTGGAAACCCCTGTATACACTTGTCTGTTTTCATAAGAGCATTACATCCAATCTGCACTGTATAATAACTGTCTTTACAGGCAGACATAAATAGAAAAAATAAATGTAGAAATTCTGCCACAACATGACTGAGCACCTCATTAGAGGCAGGGGGAAGGAATCTGGGTCGTCCTGATCATAATATTTCACAGCTGGCAAGACGTACTCCCATTCAAGTATCGACAGTCTGGGAGGTTTGCATAGAGGAAAGCCATTACTATGCAATTACTAAAACAAGTGCAGTCTATTGGAATGGATTAGGGGGTTTATTCAACAAAATAAATATTTCTTGGCATTTATCATTTCATCTGGTGGTCCAAATTGTGAGCAGCGACTGGGATAATCTTGTTTTGCTGAATCGCAGCAGCACTACAAACAAGCAGGGGATTAGTAATCCCTGTTGGAGATTTTTTTTTCTTTTCCCCTAGAGAAGACAGATAGTGGCTGGCACCTGGGGCAAGGGCTTGATTTCTGAACAGTAAACATTGATGTTTTCCTCGCTGGAAGAGCTGCAGTCTGTCTGGACAATATTTCATATTGATAATAGCATTTCGGGGCGCTTGAGTAAATGGAGTTGGATACTGCAGGTGACAGCGTGAGGTGACCTTATCAAACTGTGATAAACTGGAAATAGGAAACTGAAATCAAAATACCATCACGGGGAGGGGGAGGAGGGAATCATCTGCTGTTCTGTTCGTGGGCCAGTAAGACGGAAAAGAAATGAATTGCCTTGTTCGAAAAGAGATTGTATGACATGGTCTTTGCCAACTTGACAGTGCAGGCAGCATGATTCAGTCCACGGCTCCCGCTCGCCAGGGCAGTATTCATTCGCCACGAGCGCAGATCGCGGATGATTCTCACTGAAGTTGATCTTCAGCCGCGGTCGCTCAGGCTCGGTTAATCGAGTGGCACGTCACGCCTCCTGGGCCGCCGAGTTGTTTTAGGGGAGGGTTGGGGGCATTAGTATTCAGAAAGTAACAAACAGCAATTTGGACCTAATTAGGTCTTAATGGCACCTGATCACTCACATACACAAACATGCGAAACACACACACACACACAAACTGGCACAAAATGGTGTGTCTCTTTCTGAGACCCAAAGCATGAATATAAACTTCACTCTGTCCAAGTCTCTGGGCAACAACTAAGGTCAGGATAAATTGAGAGTCTTTGCAGGAGTGAGTGAATTGTAAATTAGCAAGATGAATATCAACAGAGACGGACTGACTCAGAATAAGATGGAAGGAGCACACACACCCCTCCCCAATACATACATACACACACACACACGCATAAGAGATATGGACTCATTTACATTAGTGGTTTACGAGTGCTTTTGAAATGCTTATCAGAGTTTATCTTACAGTACCCTTCAGTGATGAAGACACAGAAAAATATCTTACCTAAAAATAAAGATGAAGTGCAATTAGCCGGGAGGAACGGCATTCAGAGTGCCTGTTGTGCATGTAAACACACTGCGCGGACTCTGTGGCTGCTTTTGAACACTACGAGGACATTACTGTCATAAGGCGGCTGCAGCTGCTTCAAGCGTAGTGATGTAAATCCCCCGTCTGAGACAGTGCCACGCTGATTGACTGAGCGTCGTGCCACACTGTGTCGTATCACAGGGAACTGGCTCAGACACGTCTCGAATCAACACCGTGCTCGCTTCATCCCTGTGCAGCCACTTAGCTCACTTGGCTCTGCGTCTGAATGTGATATTTTTCATTCATTCATTTAAAAAACTTCTCAAGGGCAAAACAAAGGTCATCTCAATTCACAAGACTCGGTTGTCGTGCCAGTATTTGCTAACAGCTTGGAGGTTTTTAAGCTGTGCTCCTTCTCTGACCATCCACCACATACTGTCCCAGCAGATGTCAGTGTTACTCAAGCTATTTAAAAAGCCTAACTGACTGCACGTACAGCTGAACACAGGGGAACGCTCCTTTGACACAGCTGCCAAAACCATTTCCATAGTGAGAATACCTTTGGGTTGCAGACACTCTTGCTAAAAAGTCAAAATGCGTATGTACACAAGTACTTGATGAGCAAACATTGTCAAGACGCATGAGAGGAAGGAACAAGCAGCTCAAGTGCAGCATGAGAGGTAATCGCCTGTAGCACGCTCAAGATTCCTATCCTTTCAAAGCAGTGTAAGCCAATTATACAAGGTTTGATTTAATAAGTCTAACCAGCAATTTCAGTGTGTTTGTTTGCTTGCTTGTTTGTGTGTGTTTATTCTTCTTTTTTTTTCAGGAATGGAATAATGATTAAATGCTATCCATAATCCACACTGCCATGAATTAGAAAGGGATTGAAACTGAATGAAAGATAAAAGAAAAATGTCTGCACGGAAATCAAAAGCCATAACGCTTTGCTGTAAGACATCAATGTGTTATTTTTGTCCATATGACATATGGGATATCATGGTTTTGACAGGAAGAATGGCTTCATGGATTGATGAGATACAGTAAAGAGTGTGACATCATCAAAAAATGGGGGGCAGGAGCAAAACTGTTTTGTGCCCATTCTCACATATCTTAAAACAGGGTGCAGTCACATGGGCAAATGTATCAGTGGTGAGTATCCACCACAGTCTGAATTAAACATTAACTCAGGAGGCAAAGCAAATTTGCATCTTGGCTCTGACTTTCGACTGTCAAAGACACCGCCTCAACCAGTAACATGAAATTTGCGTGGTTGACCCAGCAGTGGCAGGTGACGGTCAGGGATCAAATAAAAGCATGACAGACAGGACATGATTTCCTGAAGTGGCTCAAACGCTGTACTATAAATTGTTCAAGGAAGTCTTTAGATTTCTGGCCCTCTCGTGTATGTTAGTAAGGTGGCTAAAAATATAGAGACACCTCTCAAGATAATGCACTCCAGATCAACACCAGTTAAAACTACAACTTCAGTCATCACCATGTAGTTTAATTAATACCTCTGTGGGCATTTCAGTCAAAAACTGAACATTATTACCTTTGCAAAGGCAGAATTTATGGCAGAGCTGTTTTATTGGATCACTTTAGATTGTATAAGTGGTCATAATGTGTACCTATGAACTATGTGTGTTTCTGGAAGATACCACTAGAGGGCACACCAGAAAACTCAGACCATACACAGTATATCCTCAGGATTTGCATGATGTAAACAATGATATGACAATGAACTAAAATATGGTTTGTAAGACCCTTAAATGAAGCAGGTTCCGACAATGGTACACTTGAAAGTATATCTCCAGCCTTAATGTTTTCGCTTCATTTTGTGTGACACTTGCACTGATTTCTAATGCTATTTTTGAATTCTAAATGCCTGAAAATTCTTTGAACATTTTCTCTCTCTGAGCTATTTTGACTCCAACTTTTTCCTTTTTTAGTTCTTTATCCTTGTAAATTCTCAATTCGAATGTGCTCTTTCTGTCTTGATTGCATTTGATTATTTCCCACTTGACCTCTGACATTATTATATATTATAACCCTGCACCTGCTTAACCATACAAATAGCCTATTGACAACTTTGGGACTGTGAGATTAACAATATTAAAGCTTCATGCTTTCATGGGGGAAAACGTATTTTAAAAGAGAATCTCTTTTTTCTTTTCTTTTTTTAAACTCAGCCGAGCTCAGAGCTGAAATGACACTCGCAATGAAAAATGGTTAAGATATCAAAAAGAGGAACAGCCACACAATCAACATGACTACTAAGACATCTAAAATAAGAGGATGGTCACATATGGGGAATATCATTGTTGGAATCTTATCAAAATTAGAATTGAGCTAAAAGAGAGGATTTCATTTGTATACTCATGTCTGTAATGAGGACCACAAAGGCAGATGAGTGTTGCAACTCATTCCACTTGCCTGGAGCAGCAAACCAGGCAACAGCTTCCCTTCTGAACTACATGACATTTGTCTTTGATGTATTTAGCACAAGGATCAGTGCAGAAAAATGCATCTGCAAACTGTGGCAACTGTCCTGAAGAGACTCCAGGGAGACTCTAAATGAGCTCCAAACTGTGTTGTCTGGAAATAAATGGATGGATGATGTTGCAACAGCACAGACAAGGATACTGATGTAAAAGGTTATGTTTTATGGAGCAGAGCTGTGTGTAATAGGAGCAGATGTTGGATTTGACTACAATATGACTTCAACTATCAGAAAGTTAGAAAACAATGCCAGAGTGGAGGGATATAAGAAGGAATGCAATAATACATCCGTGAACCTGAGTGTACTCTACAGACAAGAGTCCCCACATTAATAATCACTGACAGACAGAACCCTAGCAAGATAAGCCACAGATTTTGATTTGGTGCAAAATCCTGCTGGGTGCTCAGAACACTTCCTCTCACTGTAAACACGTGAGAAGAAGGCAGGCAAAACAGCATTTACAGAAGTCTCCCATCTGAAATAACCAAAACGACTTGAATTTTGGAAGAAACAGTTGTGTTGGTGTACAACACTGATTGAGAAAATGGGTTTTTTTTACATTTTCGGTGTTATCTTGAAACCAATCCATTGTAAACAGTTGTAGAGAGAATAATAATATGCATTATCTTTTCAGTGAATGCTAAGCTTACTAACACATAAAAAGGATGCTGACCCAGAAAAGAGACGACGTCTGTCTCTGGACCGATGTATGGTCTCCTATACACTTTCAAATAAAGCTTTCACAGGATATACTGTATGTCTTGTGGATGCAATAAACAAAGCAGGGATCAGACCAGAATGTAAAATATGGTATATTAATTGCAGTAATCGTTTTTTCCAATAAAAACCCATTTTCAACAATCACTCCATACTTGTCTCCTGCTATGGATCACCATCATCACCTTCATGAATGACGTTATCATGTCGTCCACACAAAGCAGTCACACAGGCAAGTTTATGCAAAGAATTAACATGTAACTATTGGAGAAATATAGTTTGATAGGAAAGACAGATGAGTCTCATTCTCAGGTCATCAATGACTGACACATCATGATAGGTGCCCAGCCTGAGCCAACAACCTAAAGCATCAAGACTCAACAATTATCTTTCTCCAGAAGTTACTTGTTCTTGCTTTAAACTGGGAGTGAAGTCTTTCAACAACAAAGTAACAGCTAAAATGTATTTGAGCATTTACTGTTAGAAAGAACATGTCACATGATCAGCCGAGCATCCAAATTTACAATAACATGGCTTAGGGTTTTGCAGTTGACGTGTCCTATGTTCAAAAATTGGGAGGAAACTTGATTACTGCAAATAGCTCTATAATTATTTATTTGTATGATGGTGATAATGAGCGTGACCTCCAGTAATATGGTCACTTTGTACTATGTCCAAAAAGTTTTTCTCTAGCATCAGGAATATCCTAAATATAAAAACATTTTGCACCACTTTGCAAAGGTTTTCTGGTAGAGCAATTTGTGTCTTCCAAATGAAGTGAACATTTTTCCAACAACCTTTGAGCACTGCTAGGTCCCATTTGGTGGGTGGTGCAATTCAATATAGCACATTGAGAGCAGTGATGTACAGCAGCACTACAGGGTTCCAACCGGCCATTAAAAACAACATGGAGCACATTTGGCTTCACTGTATATAAAACTAAACCATCACTCACAGTTTTTTTTTTCTTTTTCTATCTCTGAGAGTCTTTCCTGCCTCTTGCTACAGTGCATGTACACACAGTCTGCAGGATCTACGCAGAGAGGGGCTGACATTTTCCCAGATAGCTGACTGCTGATTTAGATGGCAGGCTTGTTGTACTTTTAGAACTGGCAGCCGGAGAACATCCCGCTCCAGGGCAGGCTAGTTTGCAGCTTATCGTGCCGTCTGGTTCACAGTTCACCAGTACAGAGAGCTGATCATCTCCCTAACCAGCTAACCTCACTTTGTTAAGTGAATCCATTTAGCAGCAATGATTGGTACAAGCAAGATAGCATCTGTCTGAGTAAGCATCTCAAGTACATACATACATATGACAGCACCCCCTTACTGTGTCATGCCCTTCAAGTGTGGCCCCCCACCCACTTCCTCTGTTTGATACCTGCTTGGTGCGCACATCGTATCTCAGTTGGCTGATACATGTAGGATGGGGAGGGAACAGTGTTAACCACTGATCTTCACAGTGCAGGCCAACATCACTGAAGTGCAACGCTGCTAAGCAACAGCTAGACCTGAAGATCTAGGTACTGTACTGTAAAGCTAGCTGTTGCCATCCCATCCATAAAAAGGCAGTAAGATGACATGTTAGCATGGACCTCTGGGGCTAATGCTGTGCCAGACACACACTGATGATTTCTGTGTCCATTTTCTCATCACAAAACAACTAAGTTTCCCAGTTGGTCAATCTTTCAAAAATGTAATTTTGAAGAGTTGTTGAAGCAACTGTTGACAGTAACATTATACAACAAGCAGGCGTTCATTTCATTGCTCATTGAGAATCAAACAATGGATGTAATTAGGAAGTGAAAATACTATTGACTATTACTGAAATGTTGAGAACAGTGAGCCTTGAAACTGCACAAGGAGGAATGCTCTATAATACAGATGCAGAACACCTACACAGTACTCCAGGGAGGAGGGAGTGAATGATCCTGGTTATGTGCCTGTAGTCATTGGCTGATATATGCAGACCACCATAAGTGACTGAATAAAAAGGTTTTATATTGAATTACATATCTATAAGTTACTTCTTGGATCCATGATGTGGTTAACGTACTTGTCTTATTAGTGTAAATCACGAACAGTCAACCCAAGAAAAAACTGCATAAACAAATAAATGAGGGAGTACTTCAACTATTTCATATTCTACTTCCATTAAAATGGAGACTGACATGAAACATAGTACGGAGCGCAGTGTCGAGATATCTTGGCTTTAAGTCCATTCTATGAGGTCAAACCTCGACAATGCTATATTGTACACTTCATGTGATGCAACTCTGCAACTCAATTGCATTTCTTTGCTAGTCTCTTGCCTGGGTCCATGTCTCCACTCCTTCAGATTCTAACCTAGCCACTAAAAACTGGTCTACAAGCCCAAGCCAAGATAACCCTGGTGACACCATCAGATGCTTTGACAAGCTTAATTGTACTCCCCAATGTGACAAAAGTGATCTTGATGTGAATAATCAGTCACATGTCCCTTTGGTACAAACGCCTCTGACCAAAGGTAGCATGTTAACAACCAAGCTAAATGCATCTGAAGTAGGGGCAGGTGACACCCAGTTGTCTTTTTGTCTCGAAGAATGTCAAAGTAAGAAGGATGACATGTATGTAATTGTTTTCATGCAATGCTTGTTCCGGTGTTTGCTTCAATGTGTCATCCGACCAAGTGAGAACAGATTGCGAGTCCTGGTACACACCTGAGACCACTGGGTTGTGTTGGGCTAAGCTGGCAGCCAGCAGGCAGCCTGACCTTCAGGGAAAACAGAGGGATGAACATAGTTTGGCAGATGCTTGAGGTACCATCCATCTTTTGATGGGAAATCATATTATAACGGGTGTAAGCATTGCCTCAGTGGGTAAATTGCCAATTTATGAGTATGTAATTAATTTTTGGGTAGAGAAGAAGGTAATTACCACCCAGGCATGAAAGTGATACGCATGTAGGAGGTGTTCATTAAAAGAGCTTGCTTCAAAGGGACAGAGTGGCACCCAGTTCAGGTGCAGGATGTAGAGTGGTGTTAACTTTAAGACTTCAAACTTCAAAGTGAACTTAACTGAGGATTCACAGTGAACTAAAAGTTAAGAGAAGGAGACAGAGACAAAATGTAATGACAGTGGGCTTTACTAGTATTTTAATATAAACAGAAAACAATATGTTTATTTATCTTATTTTAGTTAAGGGTGTAATAGTTGAATCAGGACACCCTCCGCACACACACACACACACAGTCTATGTTGGACTTTTCACTGGTCTCGTAGAGTAGAATGGGCAGTATGCAGGCTTCATAAAAACAAAAGAATGGGGTGCAATATGTTGAGAAGCTGCATACTTGCCCATAAAGTGGAATGATCTGGAATGTCTATGTCTATGATTGCCTACATACACATCAACTTAACTTTCAGATATTTTTTTCAGCAACACCCAATTTACCAGACAAATTTCTGGCTCTTTAGCCAGATGCTACGTGCTCGATCATATTCTCTAGCCAGCTGCTGGTTTGCGCTGGGCAGTTACCATACAGTATGTTTAGTTTATCAGAGCTTTTTGATGGAAAAGGATGACTGCAAAGGTAGGTGAAAATATCACTACAGTAAATGTGCTGGCCATCAAGACTAAAGCCATTCATTAAAAGAGACTGAACTCTTCTGTAGAGCTGTTAATCTGTGTGGCACTGAGTGATATTATCCTCAGTTAATGCAGGTCCAAAGGTCATATCTTTGTGGCTCAGGTGGCAGAGCGGTCATCCACCAATCACCAATCAGAAGGTTGGCGGTTAGATCCCTGGCCCCTGCAGTCTACATGTCGAAGTATCCTTGGGCAAGATACTGAACCCCCAGTTGCGCCCCAGTGGCCTAGCCATCGGCGTGTGAATGTGTGTGAATGAGATACTGATGAGCAGGTGGCACTTTGTACAGTAGC
>JBCAUF010000028.1:23313634-23329757 GCA_038406115.1 Haemulon aurolineatum
GTGGCCTAGCCATCGGCGTGTGAATGTGTGTGAATGAGATACTGATGAGCAGGTGGCACTTTGTACAGTAGCCTCGGCCACCAGTGTATCAATGTGTGTGTGAGAGGGGTGAATGTGACTTGAGTGTAAAGAGCTTTGAATGGATGCAAAGCATAGAAAGGCCCCATATAAACCTATACTGTACAGTATAAGCCAGTCCATTTACCATTCAGTCCATTTACCATTCAATATGAATGGAGAATGACAGTCTGATAAAAGTGTCTCAAGAGTCTCAACTCTACACAACATCTATAGGACTCCAACGAATCCAACAAAATAGACCCCAGATACCTCTTGTGTGAATTAAAAGAAAAAAGTCTAAATAACTATATTGTGCTGATTAATAAACTTGTACTCTCCATATGTTCCTCAAAATATCTAAACTCTCAGTAACCATGGCAACATGTGACTATTTTCCAAGTGACTGATATCAGGTGACCTTGTGGCCTTCATCTGATGGCCACTCAGTGACAAATCATCCCCGCACTGTTTCAACAAGATAACACATGGGATCACAACCTGGCACTAACCTAACCCAAAGGAAGTGTTTGATGCATGTTCAGAAACTGTTGTCAGGGTGCTGGAGATAACAGAAAAGTAGTGGGGATAATGGAAAATAAAGGCTGTGCAGGTTTATGGGCAAACAGAAGGTTAGGCTTGAGTCTCTTCTTTCACAGTATTACACCACTTTATTCAGTGTACTGGACAATGTAAGAATCTAGCATTGAACAGTAAGTGCATTCACATTTTTGAGGGGTGAAAGGTGCTCGAAACTCACAAAAGCAGCAGAAATGGCATAAACTGTTCAAGTGATATTGCACATGTCTTACTACATCTATAGTTTACCTCGATAGATGAAATTTGGCCTATGTATTAGTATTATGTTCAGACTAACATAAAAGTCTTGCAGCCATAACCTAAACCCAACAGGAAGCCACTTTGAATTTAGCATGCAATTTTACTGCATTTTTCGTGCCTGTTTGCAGGCATTGTACAAACTCCTCCCTAGAGAATCAGATCAACTTCAAATAAGTTTGTAATCTTTAGAGCACCGCAATGCTTAATTAGGAAATAACGTTTCATACTTGATGTATATTTCTCCTAGCGGGTTGCCCAGATCCACCTCACTGTAAATTTCACTAAGATGTATGAAGTTGTCAGATGAAAAGAACGCCCCAAACCAAACCCTAAACCCACCCGACTTTCAATGAAAACCTCCTTTGTCAAAAAAGTTTCATAAGTGAGATTGACTTCAAGTCCTCACCGGGCAGTTACTACAGTGTGCACTGACACTGATATTGAGTATTTTTGGTGGGCTACGATTTTAGCTGCTGACCCGTTTCACTGCAGTTTATGGCTTTGCTTCCATGCTGATACACTCATGTGCTCCTCTAAACTGGGGGTGTGCTGACTGCTGTCTACTGTAGATAATACACTGGCTGTGCATAGTCCTGACCAGTCTGTCAGGGTAAAGTGAACCTTAAACTACTATGCTAAGTACTGTAGTAGCCGTATGAACTTATACATTATGAATTCTAAGGCAGAATAGACCTTTTTTGCAACATACATAATAACAGTAAGTCAGCATACACAATATCAGGACCCTGGAACCAGCTCACCTAAATGCAATTCAGTCATTGTATAATCTTCTCAGTTACACCTGTGCTCTTTCTGCAGTGACAACCCAAATAGTCTGCCGTGAAGAAGTATTCCAAAGGCAGAGCTGGAATCCATTCATCACCACAGAAACAGCTCAAAGTTCTTTAAAGTTGAATTTCTGTGAAACTAGTTCGTAATGGCAATATATATTTAGGAGAAATGCAATTTGCAAAACATTCACACAGTTAATTTACTTTACTGAGATTTCAGTTGACAGTGTGTGTTGCCCTGGAATTTCTGTAAAAAAGTTCCCGTTCATAGCTCTCAGTGAAAATACTAGTATCACAGACACAAAGACTGGTTAAAAATATACAACGTGCAAACTCCGTGCTGCTTCGACTGATCTTGTTTTTCACACAGTAACAAACTACCGATTGCAAATTGTCTGCCATGAGCGAAACTGAATCTTCCCACCTGTATGAACACAGCTGTTTGTGCAAGACACTGATTAGAGGCATGGTTTCACTCAAAGTAAAATTAGGCGATCCAGCAATCTATGTGCACTCCAAAATGTAAATTTCTCTGCTGTGCTGTGGTGAGGAGCAACAATCGGAAAAAACAAGCACAAGTCTATACAGCAATTATTGCTGATTGCTGATGGACTCTTGATTTGCCTTATAATTAGAAGAGCAGAGAGCGTCACTTGTCAATGCGAATATTTACTGAAAGCTGGTGCTCAAGTTAAGCCCTCTGGTTCAATATCTGCCGCTGATGTGACAGTTTAATTAAAGGTGGTGATAAAAGCATACAGCACTTAAAATTTTATGGCACTTTATTCTGATTTCATCTCTGTTGCAAAAAGTATTTGTTATGCTGACAGGTTAACAATGGTCTGCATTAACATCTTATTGTTCCAGAGGACAACTTCATCACTTATGTCAGGGAAACATCTCCACATAAGCTGTGGCAGACACACAAATTGCAGATTTTTAAATTGCTGGAAATAAAAAATAATAATGAAAAAAATAAAGTTATTTATTTTTGCTGCAGTCCACTGGCCCTGAGTCTTTGTGCTTTGTCGCCCTGCAGGTTCCCATAGATCGTGGCTGCACCCAGGTCGTGGATCATGGATGCCACTCCTGCCATGGTCCTGCTTGACATCCAACACTGCTGCTACAGTATTATTACCATCATCACCATTATTATTGTTATTATTAGTTGCAATTCTATAATATATATTAACACTCATTTGTATACTACTGTAGCATTGCCAGAGTCCACCACCATTTACATTCCCACTACTGTTACTGCAATCATGTCATCATTCATTGTAATTGTAAAAATGTCTCTGCTGATTTGTTCTGTGCACGTGACATCTATTGCCCGTCTGTCCGTCCTGTAGAGGGATCCCTCCTCTGTGGCTCTTCCTGAGGTTTCTTCCACCTTTTTTCCCTGTTAGAAGGTTTTTTGGTGGGTAAGTTTTTCCTCATTCAAACCGAAGGTCTAAGGACAGAGGGTGTTGCTTGGGCTATATTCAATAAAAAAGATACTGATATTTTCGTGGTCCTAACTTGTCTTGTCATTGCAGATGCTTCACCTCCTGCCCCGGTGTGTTTTTGCCCTAATGTGTTACACCTGTGTGTCATTACTTCATCCCCTTACGTGTATTTAGTCTTTGTTTCCCCTTCCCTCTCTGCCAGATCGTCTTTGTCTTCTGTGTTGAATGTCCCAGCCTTTGTTTCCCAGTGTAAAGTTTTGCTTGTGAGTACTGCCTGTCTTCAAGTGTTTTGCTTTGAGTTACTCCATGCCTGATCTGTTTGCCCTGGTCTGCCTGATCTCCTGTGCACCGAACCCTTTTGCTAGTTCTGGATGTCTGTATTTTGAGTCTGATCTCTGAGTTGTGTTTGACTCCTGTCATCTTTTGATTCTCTGGTTGTTACAGGAGGTTATATGTTTTGCACTGAAGGGCTGCCAAGTTGTAAATAATATAACCCTTGTGTTAGGTCAGTCTTGAGCTCTTTGTCTGTGAAAACAGCTTCATCAGGTACAGTGTCCCGTCCCAAACAGATTTTTAGCCACTCTAGCCGTGTTCTCCTGGGATTCAATGTTGTTAAGTCAGTCTGTCGCTTAAAACTGAAGCATGTCAGCAAGCATTGGGTGGAACGCCATAAACATTTTGGACAGACATTCATAACCCACGTGACTTCAGTGATCCCCAAACTCTTTTCTCTAGAAATAATGACGTCTTCGTGCAGGGAAGTTCAGAGTAGTCGTTAAACTTGAACCAAATACACAAAGACTTTAAAAACACACACACACACACACACAAACACACACTCACACAGTCTAGCCAATCTCAAACCAGTATTCACCAATACCATGGATTTAATAACATGGATAAATGATTGTTGGGTTTGTTTATCTTAACAGTGTTGTCAAGTTACCAGACTTTGCACATAACTTGATAAATGTACCCTAAAACACTCACTTTCTCAGTCTATACGTTCTATCTGATTCTGCAGTGATGAATCGCTGCTCTCAGGCATGCAGCATGTGTCTGCCAGTTGTTCCTGATACTGTTAAAGCAGAGGAATTTGCAGTCTGATACACAGAGGAGGTATCTTGTAAATGCAAACATCACAGCTGTGTTCCTGTTCCCTGTAAACCTGCGTGTATCCTGTACAGTAGCGGACATGACTGACATCTTTTTTAACAGAACTGGCTTATCTTTGAAATATAGGACACGCCAGCGGTGCTATTTCTGTATGATCCAGAGGCCAACACGATGTCCACGTTCGAGTTCGGTCTGCCAAAATTTGTTGATACCTCCTATCAAAACTACTAACACGTTTGCTGTAAACCATTTTCCCAAGGCTGAATGTTTGGAGCTCCAGCAGAGATGCAGCCAGCATCATACCGGTGAAAAATAGAAGAAATGAGCCGTAGAAATGGAGCGTTTATACTTCTGCCGACATGCTTGGAGAAGTTTGAGAGGGGATATTTGTTAGCTCTAAGAAGATCCCGGTGACTCCTCTTACAGAGGCGGACAAGAGACCAGTTCATGTAAGGATTTTCTTTGTAAAAAGTCGATGCCCAAGAGGTGTGAAACCTTCTGTCAATATGATCAAAAGCAGTGGATTGAAAGATATAGACAAGAGCGAGCAGGAAAAGGCAAGGCCACGCCTGAATGAGAAAAAAGCAAGTGAGTTCTTCACTGTCAAATCATCCCAGCTGGAACCTTGTGGGGGCTCATCTTTTATAATGATGGCCTATCAAATGATACCCTTCTGCTGCACGGAAGACACAGACAACAAAACCAAGGAGTGCACAGCACCTCAGTCTCACCTACCTGCATTGCATATTATACGTAGTTCTCCTCTGAGATGTAGTGGTTACTGTACACTCAGATATCTGGTAGATACCTGGTGCAATAGGAAATGCTCTTTTCATTGGAAGAAAAGAGAGCCTTGGAAGTCGCTGTCTGACTATCTAACTAACAGTTGCCAGCGATTATCCACTGTCATTCTAACCTGTGCTTTTGTATCCACCATGTCTGTGACTGCAGTGTCTCACGCACAAATCTTTTTCCTACCATGCAATCTTTACACACTGGGTCTATTTCTTTATCAGAGAAGCTCACGACTCTGATCAAACTCACTGGTGACGGTAGTTTTATGCACAATTTATTCAGCTGAATTGCCGGAACAATTTCAAAGATAGAAGCAATATTAGGCCAAAACAGACATCGTTGGAGGTAACAAGTGATGAATTTTCTGCAAACAAAAGCTGAACAGTACGACAGAAATGACCTGTTACACCGCAGAGACTGTTATAGTCCAGATCCACTAAGTAGCAGCATCCAAACCCCAGTAAAAGCCCCATTATACTGTGTTATGGGCGGTCTTGGATGAACGCTGTGAGAGAGATGCGATGCAATGTTATGTCATGGTGCTCCGATGATTGATTTAGAGCTCTGATGACGAGAGACAAGCGGCGCCAGAAAGTTGGAGCCTAAATCTGTGAACCACATTTACTCGTACAAACTGACCAATCGCATAAATTATGCAGAATATTAAAAGTTACAATGTGTATCCTCAAATGTAATACTACTGCAAATAGTATTTACTGAGAAGAGGGAGGGGTTTGTTGTCATGTATAAATACAAGCTTTACTTATTTGACTGATTTTTGCTATATTCGATGGAAAGGTAGTATATTAGGGTGATTTTTTCATACATTTAAGGTGATAGCTTTTTTGTATTGTAATCATAATGCCCCCCCATTTTCTTTTATTCAGCTTTGTTCCCATCAGTATGTCTGGTGACATTTAGAAAATTGAAAATGAAATTTAGAAAGAGAGGACACAGTAAGAAGAAAATCACCTCGGTGTGATGTAAATTACAGTCCTGTGACAGAAGGTCTCCACTTGGGCCATAGGCACTAACGCACTGATGAAGATCAAAAGATCATCCAATAGCAACGACAGCAAAGCCTGATTATTCAGCATTTTCTTTGTGGTTATAAAACAGGCTTGAAATCAGATTAGAACATACACAAATTATGAAGTATTTCATTTTCAAACCTTGATGTGCACACACATATTTGAACGTTTTCTCTCCTTTGGAAGATCACGCGCATACTGATTATCCTCATCACATTTAAGCACATTTCCCCGAGTCTCCCGTTCTCCATGATTCCTCACTTGCTTCAAGCTGTTATTTCCAGCCGCCCCTTTGCCAGACTTTTAATGATAAAATAGGAGATACTGCCGCTCCACAATCACTTCAAGGTATTAGTACCACCAGTGAGTGAACTGGTGGTCAAGGGCTGTCACCTGCAAATTCTTCCCACAATTGACATCCCATTCCTTCTTGGGGCGTTAAAAGGCACTTTAACCAGACCTGCTGAACCGCAAAGGAATATAAATGAAACTACAACCCCAACTCAAGCCTTGCTCCTATTCTCTTCGTCTCCTATTTGGGAGGGATTCTGCTGTGCGAGAATTAATATTCTGATGAAGAAGCCATTTTCAATTACTGAGAGGGGTTTCTTCTGTAACTGAGGCCAGCCAAAGTTAATAAATGTAATGCCTCAAGTCCACAATGATGCAGATTGAATATTTTGGTCACAGAGCTGCAACCGACTCCACAAGGGATGGCTTCCATTCCTTGCAAATGTTTGGTGTCTGGTATTTGGGACCAATCATTTCTGCTCAAATAGTTATGCATTGGAAATAAATTGCTGTGGCTCGTATTGCTGCATTGTTGCCTGTTTAGAACAATAACCAAACGTCAAACCGAGCTCTCTGTGAGTGCACTCAGTGTGCCCCGTGTGTCAAAGAAAACACAGTGCTTATCAAATTCCAGCCATTAAATGACAAATTTAACTAAGTTACCATTTTCCGTGGAATTTATTCCCACTGTTGTGATATCCATATAGTCACTGCATTCAGAGATGCACAGGATGAGCTTTCCCCCCGTCCCCTCAGAGCAATTTGAGCTGCTATTCTTGTAGATGTAAATGTTAATTAAATTCTAGTCTTACAGAAAGCACCGTACGTGTACAGCTGCTTGAACTTCGACTATGCAAGAGTGCTAGAATGGTTGTTATTTCACACTGTCCATGTTCAGCGAATTCATCGCATGGCACTCTGCTGACTACCAGTGACCTGACATGCATATGAATAAATGGAAATATGCACCAGAAAAATAAACCTTCAAAACATGTTAGCACACTGAACCGAGACTGGACTCCTCACTGTTTCAGAAAGGCTCCACACCGCAGGCTGCCTCGCCATCCTCTGCCCTCATCCTGTTTAACCTGTCTGCTGCATTTGACACAGTCCACCACTACCTTCTCCTGCTTGGTACCCATGCAGAATTTGGAAACTGGGAGAGCGAGGCGGAGAAATTTTCCAAATGTACCCTGCACATTTCTTCAGCTTGCTCTCTTTCGGCTTTCTTCACCATGTGCTTGGCTCGCCATGGTGTGTTGCACAAAGTCTCCTGCTGTTGTTATGCGGACTATACCAAACTGTATGTGATCTCCCTGTCCAATGATATAAAGCTTGAAGAGCATATTCCTCAGCCGTTCTCCATCTCACCTAAAGCTAGAAGATATTCAGCCCCACTTTGTCATTCCATCTCATTATGGTGCTGAAACATTCAAATAGTCTCAGTCGCATTTCTGACATTACACCGCAAAGTTATCTACTCTGCCTCGATTTGCATCTGTTTTGGTAACAAGAGCGAGGCGGGCGGGGTGATTGGGTGACTCATCAAAATGCTGGACAGGAAATATAGTCCCATGTCCAGTCACAAGAAAAGCATCCATCATGTTGTCTTGTCAATAGTTTATTTTTACTTGTGTTTTCTTTTCTGGGACCACCCAGCAAGGAATTTTCATCGCTCGTTAACTCAAGCCCACACTCTCAAACAAAAACAGACACACACAAAATGTACCCTTTCTGCTGCTATCACTTTGTACAAATGCTGACAGCTGCTGATGATTTTTTTTATTAACTTTTCTGATAGCAGGGATAGCATTGATTGTACAAAAGACGTTCTACGAAACATGAAATAATGTTTGAACAGTTTACATACAGGCAAGCTTTTCAGCTTTCTGAGGCAACTTGAATCACGCCTTGAAGTGAAATAGGCCCTGATCTGCAGTATGTGAAAACACCTGAAACGAAACAGAAAGTTGCTGGCTCTATGGAGAGGAAATTTCTGCTCACTCCCTTGAGGTTGGTAGCAGTTGGTAGAATCTTACAGCTGCAGAGATAAAACATGGAAAACATCTTGCTAAATGCCTGGTTATGCCAGAAGGAATGAGAGGCAAACAGTGGTCTGCTACTTGGCAGCTCTAATTGACAACCACCACCATCCCCTCCTGCTCTTCCTGAGGACAGCTCATGCACAGGTAATCTGAATTAGGTCATCTTATCTATGTCGGTATGTTGATACGTTATTTAGACATTTACTGGAAACCAGAGGTGGGTATTTGTTCATTTAATTGTGAAATTCATACGAGTTTGACCAAATTTGCTATAAAAGAAATTACCATGTTTTTGATAACAAAGGTGAGAGAAATTTACAGAACATGTTTTTGATAAACGTGAGTGAATGAACTAATCAGCTAGCGAGCGAGGACTGTCTCTCATGAGAAATTGACACATTGTGCTTGAGTGATACTCATAATTGTGAAAATGAATGATCTGTACCAGTCACTGACTTCAGCCGAGCACTCGCTCAACCCTTCTAGTGACCACAGCCAACCTCCTGAAGCAACCTGGCTCATAGGAATCAAACAGCCCAGCAAAGTCCCTCATGAAGGGACAAAGAAATCTGCACAAATACAGGCGTGTTCTCTGACCTGCAGTATAGAAAGCTATGCAGTAAATGCAGCCCTTACAAACACCAATGACAGAGTTCAGATACTGTAATGCAACATATGGAGGCTGTTCAGTATGGATTGAATACATCAGCATAAAAGCTTAATGGTGAATAAAATTGCATGCAATTGCTACTATTGAACTCCATCAAAAACACAAAATCTATATGAGGTAATCTGCAATGTAGCAAACCAAAAACCAATGAAACCAGAGCCAATAAGGTCTGTATTACTATCATGTGTTTTCTCAACGTAGAAAAAAAATAAAGTTATTTACCTGCAAACTGCTTGAGGCTGTCCATTTAATTAAAACCTAATTAAAATGAAATGTATAAAATCTATGAAACACATTATTTAAGCCTATGATAAGCTAATAAAATCATAAATCTTGTAATTAATATGCATGAGTAAGAGGGATAAACAAAATGAGCAATTAAGCTTGTGACCTTAGCATATTACAGGGGTTTTAGGTGTTATATATTCATCTGGAAGGGATGATTATGTAAAATTTTCAGTCTGACCCCTGTGGTGATTGAGTATCATTCACGTGTTGTAAGGTATGCATACACTTACTCTCATCTAATCGCCTGGCTCAGTTTATGTGTGTCAGTGTGTGTGTGTGTGTGTGTGTGTGTGTGTGTGTGTGTGTGTGTGTAATGCACCAGAGCTCGGCACAAGAGTTTGCTTGCACTCTGGCCCGCTGACTAATTAGTGGCTGTAATCTGCAGGCTCACTCCAGGATCTTGGTTCCAAGGGCACCTGGGTCCCTGAGCATTGGTGCCCACCTGCCCGGCCGTCTGCCTCCCCACCGACACACAGATGGTTTGGAGCAGAGCTTGCTCTTCGCTACCCGCTCCTCCAGAGTGGACTGAAGCGTCACTCCATCAAGGAGATAAAGACCTTTGTAACACATGCCATTAAACCCCTCCTAATGAATTTACAATGTGCTATCCCACTGATTACAGACAGTGAAGTCATATCTTCAAGAGACAGACAAGTGTCTCTCTAACTGGGAAATGAACCAGGCAGGCTCTAATCTTAAATTTACTTAAGTTACCACTTGTCGAGTCCATTGGTCCAGTGAAATTGAATCAGTGGCTGACTCTGGCTCGGGGAGCTTTTGTCTAAGTTATGTAAAGCTTTGAGCTGTGATTCAGAAAATGTGCCCATACGCCTGTAAATTCTCCGTGGGTGCTGTCATCGTGTCCCGGGAGGTGTCTCATTATTTACTGTCTGTGAAGCAGCTCCAGGATTTGTCACGGGATGACATCATGACTACAGTGTCTGTCCAGGCTAAGAAGATGTCAAAAAACATCTATAAGGTAAAAAGTTAGCTGTAAAACACTGTAGAGAGACCATTCTATTTTAAGGTGAATCTTTTCTTTGACATGCTGGTTCGGGAAAAATTATTGATGATGATGAAATGATTTCATTTACAAAATTAAATAAACAAGCTAAAGTTACAGAAACACAGAGGTAAAGTAATTGTTTGGAGGAAACAATTACACTGATGCATTTATAATATTTTAAAGCAGGAGTAGACCCTGGTGCTTGGATGCTGTTTTTCTTTTGTGTCTACCTTGTGTTTGGACCACTGGGTTTATATACTGTTTTAAATTAATAATTATTAATAGTAATAGCTTGGAGTCTGATTGTATTGAATAATGAACTGCAATACAAGTTAAAAAACAAAAACAAAATATAGAGGTATGTATTGTGTTTGTGAGCATTTTCAGAGCTGGTTTGCATAATTAGAGTTTAAATGCAAGCTTGAAGAATACATCAATCCCCATCAGTGTGACATACAATTTTAAATGCAATGTTCCTTCAATTCGCATTAAACTCTCTACAACTCTCAAAGTGAGAAACTTTCTACAGGAGATTTGCCCTGGTCAGCTCTACGCTCACATCTCTAACATTGCCAGAAGTTTGAAAAAACAGAACTCAGACAAACTCTGCAACCACATCTCCGTCACAACCAAGTGTCTCAGAGGAGGGAAAATGTTATCATCACCCTGCCGCCTGCTAAAACAGAGACAGCTGACAATGAGCCAAAGTCTCCAGGTGGGACAGAGAATGGCCGAAGATCCCGGGGAGGTTTACACAAGAGAAAGAGACCAAGCTGCTGCGTGGAGAGAGCTCCTCAGCACTAATGACCCGGCATCCCTTGCATTTATTTGTGTTTGCTGTGTTTGATGTTTATGTATGTTCTCTGCTGTCACAAATAGCTCAAAAATTAGAATTATTAGTCAAGGCTGTAACCTGACCTCATGGACACTGCCTGAGGAACGGCCAGCTTTAATAATTGCATGGCAATTCAAAGAAGCTGCTGATCAAAGACTCTGTGTTTTTCATGCCCATATTTGTGCACATATTGAGCATAATAAATGTCCTCCCTTTTTTTCCAAGGCTTCACTCCTTTGCTTACTGACCACTGGCCATGGTCTGTCATAAATAATGGCAAACAGATAGTAGAGGCTTTTTGTTTTGTTTTGTTTTGTTTTTTTAGGGAAGGGGGGGCGGGGGGGGGGTAAGACTTGGAGAGGATAGCTAAAATATATAGATTTTACCAATCAGCACCTTGGCTTATTTGAACTGGTGTGAAAGTGTGTCTATCTCAGATGTTAACGTGACACTGCAAAATAAATTGCAAAAATATTCCTCCTTTATATTCCTATTATATTTATATTATATACACCCTGTCGCAGTATTAGCCTTTCTATCTTTCCACCTTGACTCTCCCAGCCTGTTCACTTAGCTGCATGCTAACTCTATTGTGATTTCAGACCATGCCACTCCCTCCTGATCTGCAGTAACCCATGATCCTGCCATTCCCCATCACCTGACACCCACCAGCTCACTTGTTCCCAGTTCTCCCACTACCCATGCAGTAAAGTCCTTGCCAACTTTTAAGAGGCTTATTAGACTAAATTAGAGGATAATATGTGACACATTACAGTGGAAATGTAGTGCAATCTAAAGTGAAATTCATCTTTATTTCCCACTCTTCAGAGCCTTGTTAGACTGTGTTAGAGGACAATCTAATCAGTGAACACAAACATACATCTCCCTACTGCATGGGCAAAACAAAAGTGCACACACAAAACTAAACTAAAATATTTGTTGCACACTTTTACACCAAAAGGCGTTCATAAATTTGAATTATTGAAGCTTAAATTATTTAGTTGTGTTATTAGTAGTTATTTCATGGTACACACTGTATGTTGGTTAAATCAGCACCAGGCACTATCTACCAACTGTTAGTTCAAGGTGATGAGCTACACAGCACGTGCCACTGCCTGATTGCGCCTGTCAGCCCCTCTCAGCATGGATAAAAGTATAATATGCGCTCTTCTGGATAGATTCTCTGTTTTTGACATTATAGCTATAATTTCACTGTCTTAAAATAATGGCCTCAGTTGTATTCAAGTTTTCCAAAAATAGTAAAAAAAAACAAACAAAAACACAGATAAACAGAAGATATTTGGTTCAGTTTTTTTTCTGTTTTTGGAAAGACTTTAAATTATAATCTACGCCATTATTTTAAGAGGGTGACGATAATGTACAAAAAATATTAAGAGTTACAAAAAAATTGTATTCTCAAAATACAATACAATACGATACGACACAATATGATACAATATGATACGATACAATACGATACGATAAAATCCGATACAAAATACTTTATTTATCCCCAAAGGGAAATTCATTATTATGATCTGGTGGGCCAGATATTATTGTCCCTGGGGCACTTCTGGCCCATGGGCCACCAATTGCCGACCACTGGGTTATAGTGGACATGTTATATTTCAGGCGTGAACCGTAAGTTCAAGAATGAAGTGCATCATTCAGTAGATGTAGCCTTCATTGTGTAAATAAGCCACCTTGTCCTGATGTGCTTGTGTTTTTGTATTCCCAAAACAAGATGTAAAGGAAGTCTTTTAAACTTATACTGATGACATCCTGATGTAATTACCAATGCTGTATTAGACTTTACTCTCTTGTAAAGTCTAATAAGGCTCGTAACAGTGGGAGATAATGCAATGTCTTTGCAGCTTTCATAGCTATAGGATGGTGGATTGGATGGTGACAGACGCTGAGGGTCAGTGAGCTGTGGAGGAGAGGGCTATGGGCAGAGCTGGAACTTCTGGAGGACTAACCACCCGGAGTCATAGGATTTTGCTCTGATCCATTTAGAATTGGGAGGAGAGCACAGAGTTGCTTTTTTTTTTTTTTTTACTTTTGGGATTAAAAAGTGGATTTCTCATCACTCTTGCTTTTTAACCTGTCTGCGGCAGCAAGACACAGAGGTGCTGAAATCTACTAAGGGAATTCTCTCATTTGACTGCTGAGTGGAGGAGAAACAATGTACGTATGTATGTACTGTAACTTGAAATGAACATACAGAGAGGGGAGGAGCCTAGGTAAAACAAAAAAATAGTATACTTGAATTATACTTTTACAGACTGTACTAAAGTACACATTTAATATGCTGTATGCTTTTTTCGTCACCTTAATGTGAAATTAAGTGTGCTCAAGTAGTAATTTAGTACTACTTAAGTACTACTTCACTACACTTTAAGTTTAAATAGTATGTTAAATTGGAATTGGAACTTCCAGTGAAGTCAAATTAAAGTGCACTTTGATAAAGTATACTAACTGTATATTCCAAATAAATATGCTTTTAATAAGAATACTAATTTACTCATAGTGCTTTGAATAAGGTGCACTTTTTAATAAGTGTATGTAAATTCACTTCCAAAAGTGCACATTGATAAGTGCTTTGAAATAAAGTGTACTTTTTAAAAGGATATTTTAAAAAGTTTATTTTAGAACAATGTATAAAAGACTTACAATAAAGTACATTACTAATAAGTTATATTTTAAAGTACACTTTCTAAAAGTATATTTGTAGTAACTTTTGTATGCTTCAAATATATTTTTAATAATAATTAAGTGTAATACTTTTTTACCTGAGAGGTCACAGGAGGATAATAGAGCTATAGGTTACAGGTAATGTAAGGTATTGACTGTTGGCAAATAAACCCACTGTTAAACCTGTGCTAGAAATGTAAGGTGAACATTTGCTTTGCTTCCTGTGTGAACGCAGCGTTAGCCTAGCCTGTTGACCAAGCTACATGGGTGTGTCTAGGCTTCAATCGTCTCATCTCTTCATCTCAGCTTCACCTCTCATTTTTGGAGTCAATGCCAAGATGCGATAGTCACTGTCATCCACCATCAGGTTAGCATTGGCTCTTCAGAAACCTATGGGTGATGTCACAGAGACTCTGTCCTGGTCACTGGTCTAAACCTTTTTTCTTAATCATTGCACATCAGTGATTTACTTTGTTCCGTATGCATGTTACATATTGCATTACTGACAGATGGCAGTGGTCAGTGTACTCAGTGTAGTGTAATTATCTTTGTAAAATAAATATATTTTATCTTCTGTTCACAGAAAAATCACAAACACATTGTGATCCAGCAGACCTCTATCAATCCAAACTGGGTATTGGTCCTTAACTTTATAAGATGCACCGGCTATCAGTTACAAATAATAAAGAAGAAATCCAGCTGCTGACAAACTGAAAACACATCTGTGTGGGTTGGTGGTTTTCAAAGAGGCATCCTCATGTGTCTTTGTCGTCTCTGCTGAAAAGGAAATAGTAAATCCAAGAAAGGGTTAACAAGTCTCAGGTGCCACTTGTCTTCTTGTACAGCAGCTCATTGTCAGAGTCTGCCTCGAGCGTCACTCAATCTCACCCGTAGGTGTCACAGTGACATTCCCTCATGAAAGAATTATTGCTCAGGGGGAAAGGTATAACTGATTATAGAATTTAGTTATTCATTGTCTACGTCCTTCGCTTGAAAAGTAACAGTACTACTAAGGTAGAAATCCTCTGCCTTTGTTGAAATTTCAAGGTCTGCCCATGTGGTGGACAGAAATGTAGAGAGCAATATCTAAGAAGCTTTGGGACCTGCTTTGAACTGATATCAGAGGAAACATTTTGAAGTTCAATTTCACAAAATGATAAAATGGACAGTGATGGATGATTGTAGCTGACATCTCAACTTGTCTACATTCCATGTTTAGACCATTGTATCCACATTTATTAAAGCCCGGGATGCTTGCTGGGTTTGTGTTAAGATGAAGACATTTATCTTAGGAGCACTGTACAGTCTTTGTTGGACTGGTGAATTGGAAACAGTGGAGCTCTGTCTTCTGCCAGGGAGCAGCAGCCAATTTAACAAGTGAGACGACAGTAAATAACATGGTGTAAATTCTCCCTTTGGTGATCAGCATTAATAGTCACAGGTCTATATACTGACAGGGTCGGAGGCATTTCTTTCTCCCCCTAAAACTCAAAGTGCTCACTCCTCAAAGACATGGTATTTTAAAGTTTTCTGCTACAGTATTGTTCTGAAACTGCCCAAGTTTAAATAATGTCACAGTCTTGCTCAAATCAAAAGTTCATATTTCATGTGCTGAACAAACAACAGATCTAATCTATACAGACCTGTTTGTGGGCGGGCAATCACACCAACAGGTGTAGTGTTGTAAAGCCACACAGGAGGCCTTGCACCTGTAAAACAATTAAATACAACCCAGGAAGTCCAGCACAAGTCCAAGTGCACAAGGCATGACTGACTGAATGTCCCTTACAGTAAAGTTTGAAAAGTGGCTGCAGATCTGGCTCTACTGGGATTTTCTCTGCTTTTCAGAGTAAAAAGTCAAATCTTTTTTTTTTTTTTTTCAGTCAAGAGGTAATATATTTCATAATCTCATAAACAACTTTAATCAGTGCAGGGGAGATGTTCCTCTAATTAGATTCCTTTGCACCCAGGTTATAAGCATGTTAACCAGACAATTCCGCAAATAAAAAGATTCAGGTGGATCAATCTCCATAAATCCCGACTGATGATTAAACTAAACTGGTAGACATGAATGAATGAATGAATGAATGAGTGAATGAATGAATGACGCATAGTGGCCAAATCTAGTGTATTCTGCTTAAACAGAGGCATAATTTCCCATGGCAGTACACTCTTAGAAATTAAAGTTCTAAAAGTAGAACCATATAAGGTTCTTC
>JBCAUF010000028.1:23330573-23340802 GCA_038406115.1 Haemulon aurolineatum
AAAGGGTTCTCTGGATCAAAATGGTTCTTACTGGAACCATTAGTGTTAGTGTTAGGGTTAAAAAGAGTTTTTCAGAAACAAATGGTTCCAGGTAGAACCTCAGTCCCTGTAGAAGAACTCTTATTTCTAAGAGTGTATATGAAAGGCTGCATATATTCACAGTCCAACTTGAAGAGTGCTTAGGTGTGGAGAGGCCAGACTGGACTCCATTACCAAGCTGTCAGTACATCATGGTGGGGAGGACACTGCTTTAAAAGTGATAATGGAGCTGATGTGATTGGCCTTGACTGATGGCAGCTTCAAACATAAACCACTGACAGTGAAATGTAATGGATGTGCCAGCTGAGCTAAAAACCTCTGGCCTAAAAGTATTAAACATAAAATATATTGTGAAATAAGACTGAACTGTGGATTGTCTGTCTATTCAGCTGCTTACACGTGTGTGCCAGCATTCAACAGAACTTCAATGGCCTACTGTCTGTAACTTAAAGTGAAGTTTTTAGAGCACTATACTAATAGCAGCTCAATGGCCAGCTCCATCCATTTACTATTTGCTGACCTTGAAATGTTATTCTTGAAATGCTTTGTGTCGCATTTAAATCTATGATGTCACCATTTACAGTGTGAAGTACAGTAGAATTATGGCTGAAATAGTGAATTGATGCTAGTGAACTGAACTGAATCACACAACCTGCTTAACCAAACAAATTTTTTAGTTGTTTCTATTATCACTGTGCTGATCAACTGTTATAAAAACCGTTGGCTGCAGATTTGTGACATAGTGTGTTCACGTTGTGCCACTCTGTACCACCAGGACAACAATATGATTGGAAGTACAGTATATTCTACATTCAGTGAGATGTTATCATTTCACTGATAGGTTTAGTTGTTTCAAAGCTCTGAAACCACTGACAATATTCCACTTCAGCGTCCTGTTTGTGCACCTGAAATGCTCATCACAGTGAATAAAAAATTGTTAAAGAACAAAGATGTGGTTAACTTGAAGTGAGTTGTGACCTTGCATGGGATAGAATTTATCTCACAGTGCAAAAGCATTTGCAGAAATCTCTTTAACATCTTATACTAAGAACTATTATGGTGATACTAAGGTCACACAGCTAGGCTACTAATGAAAGCATGAAAAAAGAGGAACTTTTAACAAAGTGAAGGTCCAAAGGCATGATGAAAGATGTATTAGTTTTCTTTTGAAATCAAGCAAAATTGTTGTCTCCTTAGCCCAGTTGACTTTTCTTCTTTTTTTTTCCACTTGCATGCAGCCATAACCGGCTGCTCTGACTATTCATACATTTGAGGTCTTTGGAGGGCAATATGCTACATGATATTTATTGGATTGGGAAACAGACTCCCCATTTATGGCCCCATGTTTCGCTTTTTTTTTTTTACACTTTATATTCAACATAACTCCCCAGACTCCCTCGCTGATGCCAACCACTCGTAAACTGGCATGTGTGCTGCCTCTGCATTATTTCTCCCCTCACTTTTGCAAATGTATCCACCATGATATCTTTTCCATAACCACTGTGTGACAGCACTGATTTCCCCAGAGTCATATTACATAAGGTGAAATTGGTTCAAAGTCCCTTGAGTAATATACTACCAGTCTCCTTGTATTTTGAGTCCAACCTTACCCAATAACTCCTTACGTGTGCACACACAAATGGATGCACATGTTAACACATGCTCCCACACACACACACACACACACACACACACACACACACACACACACACTCTCTCTCTCTCTCTCTCTCTCTTTCTGTCTCTCTCCCAAAGGCACACCAAGTAACACGGCATGATAAATCTCATCTTCCCCAAAGTTCACTTTAAATCTGTTTTCCTACGGTTGAATAGAAGGTTGGATTTAAATCTCAAGAAAAACATCAAAATTAACCAGTTATCAATAATTATGTAAACACCCTCATTTTCACGGTCTAAAACAGACTGGTAATAAGACATGCTACATGCAACAAACTTGCTTCATTGCTTCACTTGCTTTGTATATTACAACATCTCAATGTCAGACCTTAACTGGGACATGTTAGTTACATGTTGTAACCTCAGACTCTATGAGCTTAGGTGTAGCACACTAAGCACTGCTGCTTTTGGGTTTACCCCATTGAGCATGCACAGTCATTAGTCCTTGATTCTGTTCCCAATTAGCCAGATGACTTAAACTGACCCTGGTGGGAGCAGCAGGGCCTGTACTTTTTCATAAGGGCTACACAATTAGAGTACAAAAACCACACACCGTGCAGCAATCAGAAAGTTAATCAAGAGGAGAAGCGGTGCACTTGATTTGTCATGGTCATGCCTTGCCAGCCCTGTGTGGGAAGGAAATGGAGATTGAGAGTTATCATACACCTGTGCCTGTGTAGAGGAAAGAGCAATGTGATGCTGAAAACTGTCTCAACTGAGGGATTGGGATAATTCTGCACAGTTTGGCAAAGGTGCCAGAACAACCGCATAATTATATGGCGTCCAGCAGGAGAATGAAACTCTTACATAGCACGCTCTGTTGCCCTGCAGGGGCTCCACTCTGGCTGCACTGTAGACTTGAGTGATGGCCTTACACTACCATTGTGACAAACATTGTTTAGACAGTGCCACGCCTTACGAATGCTCTCTGTAATGAATGAACAGCTGCTGTGTTCATTTGATGTTTGCGGCGCGTAAAACAGACGAAGATGGAGCGCACGCTGGGTGATGTCTGTGAAATGCTTCCGCTGCCTCGTTCCTGTCACGTGGAACAAAAAAACCCTCCAAGAAAATAAATCTAGACGAAAAGGAGCTGGTTATGACTGTAAAGTTGCTGCTGGTGATGGTGAAACCAACAGCACACACATATCACTCACTCTCTTTGCTGATGTTGAGGTTAAGAGGTGTGTTGCTTTTAGAAGTTTTAGAAGACAACATCCTGAGGGAAATTTGGGTAATAGGTTCAACTGGGGGGCATTGCAGCACACGAAGCACTAGATAAATCCCCAGGAAAGTGAGACAACCAATAACAGGCTTCTATCGTCTGATGCTTTATTAACAGCTGAGCGAAGACAGTCATTCTCTGTAGCTTTCATGGCAAGAAATGGCAGCAGCAGATGCTTTAGTCCTAGATGGAGCCAAATAGTTATCCAGCAATGTTTGAAGGTAAATTAAAAACAGACCATGTACCCTGCCCATGTAACACACTGTCCTGGATGGGACTCTAGTGCCCTGAATAACTTTTACAGGGGATGGCCCTAACTTTTCCAAGCACTCCAGGGAGATGTAGAATAGTGCTGTCTAGCTGTGTCACTGCATCCCTCTGCCATGGGAGCTGTTATGATTTCCCCACCAGCAGCTGCAACATGGATGGGAACCAAGGAGGACATGTGCATTCTGGTGCCACGAGAATGACCATTAAATTCCCTTTCTGGGTATGACCCAGAAGGAAAGGTATCAGAGGAACTGGAGGAAAAGCATCAGGTAAGAGCTCTGGACCACAGCCCCAGAGAGGAGGCATCCACTCCCAGTGGAAACTCATCTTGTGCATTCTTGAAGGACAACTTCATGCACAGTGTGTTCTCCTGAAGAGATCCACCTTTGCCAAACCTGTCCCACAGCATTTGAACATGAACATATTTCAGTCAGACAACTCACGACAATAGTTTATTAAGCAACATAGTTTGAGATTGGCGTCTAGGCTCCGACCTCATCACTCCCTGAAAGTAAGCATACATAGATATTGGGAGCGATGAGCAAATACATATGAAACCCCCCGTCGGAGCCTGCAGGTGGATGCTGGGGCGGTGGAGGGGTTGAATGAGCAGGCAGCGATACAAAGCTGTGGCACAGGCAAGCAGAGGGGAGAGATGGGAAATCCTGAGATTTAAATAGCCCGCCAATTTGAGTGGGTGTGTTTAGTGGAGTATGAGGTATGGCACATGTATAACAGAGCAGCTCTAGTTGACTGCCTGAACTAGCTTGCAGGCTTCGCTCCATGTGTGATTCAGTTTCTGCTTGCCCTGGGGCGGACCACCATGAGTGAGTTCCTCTCCGGTGTAGTTTTGAACTCTGGGAGTGTGAACTGCTCTAATGGAAAGGTGACTGCGAGACCATATCAAGAGGCTCCTTGCTAATTCCAAAATCCAGGCTGAACACATGTTTCCATGATATACAGTATGCTGCTGCTGTCATGCTGTCTGTCTGTACTACAACATGTTTAGCCACTTTCAGGACCATGGCCAGCTCCAGGCAGTGTGTGTGGAAGAGGACAACTTGTGACTGGCATGAGACAAAAGAGGTGCATCTGTTAAGAGTAATATGTGTGACAACAATTTCCTGAGGGGAGCTCCAATTGTTAAGGCATGCAAGTTTTTCCAGTACACCAGGTCTGGCTTTATAGAGGGAGGGATGGTCAATTCTGGGACACAGATGACCAAACCATTTCTGAATTTTCCCATGTGAAGAATTCCCCGGGGGAAGACTAGATGGCTCACAGACATTATCACTAGTGGACACGTTATCAGCAACACCATCAGCACTCTGCAGGGCACAATGCAGCAGAGAGTTTAAGGAGTTTATTCTGTCTGGAGACAATCTTGCTTTCATGGTCGTGGAATTCATTTCTACACCTGGGAAGATAAATGACTGAGTGGGGAGTGGGGAGCTCTTCTGCCAGTTTATGGCAAAACCCCATATCTGCAAATGCTTATAATTTCCACTGCATGGAGTGCAGTGGTTTCCTGGGAGGATGCCATGACACTCAGATCATCCCGATAAAACAAAACTCTGATCTCACTAATGACCACCATTAGTGCCTTTTCCACACACATGGAAAATATGCATGGAGCCAGAGAAGAACCAAATGGAACCTGGCTGTATTAGTACTGCACTCTCAGGAAGGAAAAGGCAGGAACCTCCTCTCATGTCAGCATGTCTGATTGTTAACATTTGACAAAGGGCTGCTTCACAATATGGCTGTTGAGCTGGTCATGCTGCTGAAAACGTATGAAACTGTCATTGTTCAGTACTGTGTAAACACGCTGAACAAGCTGGGAAACCATCATGAGCTCGGTCTGGAGGGAGGTGGCTGATTGTGGGTGAACTTTTTTGCATTTTTATTGGTCAACAGTATACATTTTCCCTGAGGCTTTCTCATGAAAATGTGAGACAGTGGCTGAACTAATCGTGCAGCACTACTCTGCGCGTTGAGGAGAAAAAATGGCTGCAAGAGCTCAGTGGGTGTATAGGCAGACTCACGGAGAAAAACTGCTTTTTTGGGACGAGTAGGGGTATATCTGTTGCTCAGATGGGTAGAGACACACATTCCCCAAGTACACGCTGACTGCTGCCTCTTGCCACAACAGCATGGAGCTCGGTCAGCCACGGACACTGCAGGATGCCGCTTCCTCGGCTGCTACATGTGGTTGAGCTGCTGTGCTGCTCGGAGGAGTGATCCAAACAGCACATCAGGGAATGTGGAAGCATCCCCCAGCCCTGCCTAATCAGAGGGGGAAACTGAGATATGTGCAGTCAGAAAAGTCCCTGCGTCAGTATCTGCCACACAAGGATTTAAATGAAACCATCATAGCTTCAGTAACAAACTGTTATGGTATCCATGATGTCTGGCTAACTTTGGAGGACAGAGCTCCAGGCGTAGAGACCGAAGCGGAGACAGCTGAGGACAGCAGCACTAAGTATTTTGAGCTGCAACATCTGAACGGCACAGTGGTGCTGGCAGAAAGTAAACGTAACATGGAAAAGGCTAGTGAGCATCTAGGCTCTGTTTGATCCCTGGGGTTTGCTCCAGGGAAAAAGCCCCAGGCTAGTGGCCAATGGGAAGCAGCTGCAGACAGCAGTGCTATGTTGTTTGAGCTGTGACAATGGTGCATGGCAGGAGAGGCTTGCGAATTAGCAGGCTCTGTCCTGAGCAACAGGATAGAGGGGGAATATTTGTCTGTATCTCTGTCTGCACAATACAATGGGCTACAGCGTGGATAATTGGCTAAACATTGAGACCAATACAGGGGAACCACTAGAATGAAAGAAATGCACCTGGACAGGAACCTGGAGAAAACGCTGTCACACTGAAGAGCTGAAGCTCAGTGAAGCCAGGTTATGAAGCAAGGTTACAGTACAGTGGGGTCGTTTGATCAGCAGCTCTTGGTCATGAAGAAATCCCCTGCCCTGTAATCCAAGTACATGTCTCCAAACGAGAAGATGGAGAAGATTAGCTTGACTGCCCCGCTGCCTGGGTCAGCCCAGCCTAAGAAAGAAACGAGAGCAGAACTAGGGCCATACCGTCTAATTACACAGAAGATGTGGACTTTGGCCATTACGACAGGAAAGAAAATCTTCTTGACTGTACGTGTGTGACGGGTTCCACCCAATAGCAACAGCTCTTACAGGGCAAAGCCTAGATGAAATAGAACTGTTAGGGTAAGTATGTCATGTATGGTATTCATAAGCTTGTCGTTTACTATAACATTACTCCAGCAATTTTTTTTTCATGCTTTTATAACATATTAAACAGCTACAAAAACCTGTTGATGCAATGCTCACAAGAAATGATATAATCTCATCCACATACATTCTCGACAGCCATAACACCCTATAGGCTCAGATGGTCTTATTTAAAACATCAAAGTGTCATTTTCTTGAGGCACTGTGATGGTTTTTCTTTGCCCAAGCCCATTTTGGTGACTCTCAGTGCTCTATAATGGAAAACATGGTGTCATGAGGGGTGAATAGTTGACCATGTAATTGTTTTTAACTTGACCTTGATTTGCACTGCCTGCAAGCCAACGCCCACATGCCACGATGAGGCGAACAGCACATCGTGAGGCATTTTCAGATCTGATCTAGTTTTAAAGCAGCCAGCGCTGCCAGGGTAAGTTGAGGAAAACCTCTGTGTTAAAGCTGCAATATTCAACCCTCATCAGCATACCACTGTCTGCTGTAAACAAACGCAAAGAGGACAGAATGGGTCAGCACTGGAACTGCCCCAGCATGCACCTGTAGTGCACTCAGTAGGCGCTGTCGGCACACTAATCACAAGGCTGTCAATCAGCACATATGGTGACAGAATCAGCCATCATAGTGCTGTATGGGTATGTTTATTTATGCCCCCATAATCGCTGTGAAACAATCAAGTAATAAGTTTCATTTCTTTGGTTCAGCTTCTGGTTCATCGCTGTCTCTCATTGCTCACTCTCTGTATTTACTCACTCGGTCTCTCTCTCTCTCTATGATGCACTGCTCAGTTGACTGCATGTGTGTCACGATGTGGTTGATACAAACACCAATGAATTGGAGTAGACCCACAGTTGATATTTTGTCAAATACAAACAGGTACTGTATGTTTTGTTAAACTTCTTGGACACATTAACAGGCACACCCACACGCAGCAATATGAACATTTTTTCAGATCACAACTTACACACAACTTTCTTCTCTGCTGAGGATGCCATGACTCAACAATGCCTTTACTTACAAATAGTTACTTATTGCAACATAAATGTTCTAAATGTCATCCAGTGTTGTATTAAAACAGTTTTAACAAAGAATAGGGCCTAGCCTACCACATGGGGAAAAAGTAGAGAAATCTTGTATTCGTGGAAAGTAAGTCCAGCTTTTACTGTCCAGTTGGAACAGAGTAGCCTCTATTAGACGCTCAACACACCCATAGAGATGTGACTATAAAGAGAGGCCAGAGTCTGCTTACTACTCTCTAGGACGCCTCTTGGAATACATGTTAGAGTGAGTCTCATAGTTACTACTGCTGCGGCAGGTCATATGTTGTCTGCCGTCTCCATGCACCGCCAACTCTCCTGAGTCTACAGCCATGGTTATTTTTCTTTTGACTTTGCAGTTATTTTGCAACAAGCCAAAGTATTTTACAAAGCAACATTAGCAGAATTCCCATCGCCTCAGCTGTTCTATCTAGGTGCTAACAAGTAAATGTAGCATACTGACATGCTGACTAAGATGACGCACGTGTTAAACATAATTGCCTCGCATCAGCATGCTGGTAGTTACTGTGTGCATTTTAGCATGCTGCTCTTTCTTAATGAGGCTAATTAGCATTGGGTGTCTCCCATCGACATATGCAGGCCTCATTCATAACCACTTGTACACGATATGAGTATATTTGTTTTCACTTTTTCACTTGACATGAATCCCCTCCAAAAAACACTAAAATCACTATTTTCACTTAAAAAATGTAAATGTCACAAATTTATGCCATTGTGATCGAATGTTTTCATTTTTCTGCTGTGCTCTTTATGCCTCATGGTTGACTGTATGAGTTTTCTAATTGTAAAACCTGTTAACCCAGTCTGACTTCTCGCTGACAAGGATAAGATATCTCATCTTTCACTGCACTTGCGTGGCACACATTAAAATTTCAAAGCGCGTGTTTTTTTTTCACCCTGATGTTTTGCTTAGCTTCTGCTGAGAAGGGCTGCTTGAGCACTCTGACTTCCTCCTGGGAGCCAGACTGTCAGACACACTGGTGGTTTGTGACAAGGTCGCGTGGACTGTGTTATAGAGAGACAATCTCCCACATTTCCCTAATCTAATTTTGTGGGCCCTGTTCCATTTCATGTTGCATAATCACATACTGGCAAGTGAATGTCACCAGTGAAAACAGAACCGAAATTTATAAGCACCTTATCTGTTTCTGCTGAAGCCTTTGGCTGAATGTGTATAGTGCAGGGATTTATTTATTTATTCATTTTGCTATTTTAGAATCAGCTGTGTGTTTTCACGATTAGTCTCTCGGATTTCATTTGGTTTCATTAATGGTGTCTAACAAGTGCTTATCTGTTTTATCTGTCGTAATTATTGTTTCAAGTTGACACCACTCTGTTACTGCTATGTCAGGTCCATTGGCCTATAGTAACTAAAACAATGCCACTCCCATCAGTTTAGTATGATAACACACACACTTTACCATTAGAGTAAAAGGCCATGTTGCTTGAACGTGTGGAGGATTTCTGTGGTCCCAGTACAGGTGTTGGGAGAGAGGAGGATGTTAGCATGGGTGTTATCATCATGGACGATGGACAATGACCAACCCTGTGTTTCTGCTGCTACAGAGTAAATTTTCCCTTTGTGGGACTAGTGAAGGTTATTGTATTGTATTGAATGCCTGTATGTTCATGTTGATGATACAGTAGGCTAAAATTGTTAAAGATGACAACCATTAACAATTGCTCAATTATTAATATATATTGTATTGTCATGTTTAATCAAACAGCACTGATTGTCCAAAACGATTGGCATCACATATTTCTCTCATACTAATTTCTGTTTGTTACCACAGTAGTTTTGTCCAGCATTGGATGGCGGTTACCCGTGTAGAGGTCGATTGTAAACTGTAAAATAAGTGCTGACTAATGACTGTCAGTCGGTCAGGGTCCATTATTGTGACACATCAAGAGCTGTTATTCACAGTCACTTTGTCCAGATGTCCTCAATATCCTTTCTCAACCTCTGTAGCCTCAGCAATATTTTTTTCCAAACAGATAAAAGCCTTTTCATCCCCAGCATACACAATTCCTGTGCAAGTTTCATCTCATCGAACTTTATAGAAAGATGAAAGACATCAATCCTCCCTAATGTGTTCCCTTCAGAGCATGTTCTTGACATATAGCTCTTCCAGATGTGATTCCAGCTCACAGCAGAGAGTTTGGCCCGGTGCCACAGGTGTTTTAGACCTCAGCCAAATGGAGGCTGCTCTCCCATGTGGAGTCAAACATGATTAATGAATCGACTTCCTGACAAGTGTGACAGGCCAGGTTGTCAGCTGATGTCTCCATACATCAGTCACTCAGAAGATTTCTGTGTGACTGAAGACAAGGGCATTAGGCTCAGCTTCCCAGGAGGATACTGTTACATATGTGAACTAAATATAGGCCCATTAATTTGGCTTTATTTATTAAATGGATTTTTGTCTGTAGCTCAGAGGGAGCTATGAACTTGATTATTGTTATGCAGACAACGTATGATTACTGTGGCTGCAAATCTTCAAGGCCATCCTCAAAAAACTAATTTCTATGCGACTGGGATAGAAATTTCCGCCTCGCGCGCGGTCAACTTAGACTGAGCTGCGCGGAGGTGGGTGTGGCGGCGCAGTAGGGGGAGGCGTCACTAATTCAGCCCAGCGCAGTGGCAGTTTCGCAGACGAAAGCCCCGCCGAAGGTGCGCTGAAAGCTCGCCTGCTCGAACCT